>PVIY010011850.1:0-63940 GCA_004026745.1 Myrmecophaga tridactyla
TCCCTAAACTCTGATGTGTTCAGTTGTAAATTTGCAATAATAATACGCACCACAAAGGGGTTGTGAGGACGAAGCCGCTCGCAGAACGTAAAGGCCTTAGTGCCCGGACACGCGTGCACACCCCGGGAAGAGCAGCCAACAACGGAGGCTACGCCGGCGGGCGAGGGTGACACAGGAGAGGCGGGCCTGGTGTCTCTGGTTGGCTGTAGCCCCTTTGCGTTGCTGGTGAGCTTTGTATTGAACCTCGGAAAGATCGTGGCATTTGGAATCAGAGGGTTCTGGGCTTGAGTTTCAGCTCTGCCCCTTCCCACCTGTGTAACCCCTTCTGAACCCGCCCAGAGCCTGTGGTCTCACCTGACAATGGAGGCGTGTCAGAATCTGGGTTGCGAGAACCGTTCGCCCCTGTGCCACCTGGGAGAAGGAGGAGGAGGTTTATCATAGGGATACCTTGGCCTGGGTGGGCATCAGGATCTGAAGAGGCTCCAGAGGCAAGCTTTTGTTTCATGGTCTCATCCATTCTTGCGGGGGGGCGGGGGGCAGCTCCTTTTCCCCTTCACTACCTGCCAGTTCGGTTCCGAGGGAGGCAGGAATCGGAGGGACCAGAGTCCTGTTGGACGGAGCCCTTCAGGCCGCCGTGTCCTGGGGAGCTGGGTGGCCTAGGGGTGGTCCTCCATGGGTCAGGCGCCTCCCTGGACCAAGCAGTGGCCACCTGCACGTAGAGAGCCTATTTCTCCAGCAGGGGCTGCGGGAGGAGAGGTTTCAGGTATTGGGTAGGGCAGCCCAAGGCAGGGGATGTTAATTTCTCCCTCACAAAATCTTCTCAAGGAGCCCTGAGCCAGTCGGTGTATAGTAACCAGACCAGAGCCTGACCCATAAGTGCTGGGGAGGGTTTGGGCAGTTCGGCTCCCAAGGGTAGAGAGGTCCAAACAGAGACTTAGAGTAGCCGAGAGAAGCAACACCACCAACCCTGGCAGAAAGGAGCGATGGGCTTGTCTTTGGGAAGCTGAGTCTGGGGTCCCAAGGAGGACTTGAGAGCAGGGGGCTGGAAGGCTTGTGGATCGAGGGGGTGTCTGCCAGACTAGGCATCGAGAGATCTGGGCTTTAACCCCAGTTCTGCCAGAGGCTTGCTGTGTGAGTTTGGGCTGCTCGCTTACCTTCTCTGGAACTCAGATTTCCCCCAGTTGTAAACTGGATATAACGACCCAGGCCTGCCTTTCTTCCATAGCTATTACTTAGGAGGCAAATTTAGCTCTCAAGCCACTGATGGCATGTAATGGCATCAGGGTAGTGACCACAAACCCCATTTTATACAGCTGCAAACTCAGGACACAAGATAAACAGTAGAGCGTATTTAAAATATGCTGCCCAAGCCCAGGTCATATACTGAGTCCTGGGTCAGGTATAACGGCAGGGAAGGTGGTCCATGCACCCTTCGCACTGCAGCCGGAAGGCTGTCCCCAGCAGAACAGTGGATCTTGACACGCCCTTCCCTGAAACCAGAAGGCAGAAGGGTCTTTCAGAAGGAAAAGTAGGAAATATTTATCAAGAGCCTCAAAAAGGCAGCTGGGTAGGGTAGGGGAAGAGCCCAGGTTTTGGACTTAGGCGTCACTATGCACAACCCCCCGATGCGTGCCTAGGCCTAGCCGAGTCACGTCAGCTCCCTGGGCCCCAGCCACGTTTCTCCTCCAGTGACCGCCTGTAGAATTCTATAGAATTGCGGCGTTTAAAAGGCATGATACGTAGCATGTGTCCGGCCCATAGTAAGCACTTCACAAATTGTGACGCTATTGTCACTGCTATTAGTAACAGTAACAGGAGAGTGATGGTAACGCAGCAGGAGGAAGAGGACTGCGGCATCTCACAGCTGGCACAGAATCCCTCTTAGGGAAGGAACGGTTTGGGGACATGCTCCAAGAGGCCTCCTGAGGAAGAGGGGGGCGGGGCGGGGTGAGTGTGAACTTGGCAGAAGCCAGCGTGTCTGAGGATGGGGGAGCCGCCCTGTCCAAGGCACCAGGTGTTTGTGGTGTCGCTTTGGGAGCGGGAGGAAGGATTCAGGAGAGGTCGGAAGAGGTGAGAGAAGGGAGCGTACAGAGAGAAGAGGGGCACTAAGGTGATAAAAGATAAACTTTCCATGCAGTTTAAGGTCACATGGTTTTATTGAGGGATGCATGAACCAGGCAGCAAAGTCCCGTCTTCAAAGTCGAAGGGCCCAGGAGGTGGAAGGGGGAGCTTATATGGGGCAAACCTGGAAGCAAGTGAGCAAATGGGTTTGAATGGCTGCTGTTGAATTTCCAATTTACATAGACGTGGTCTCGTAAAGTGGGGAGCGTGCATATATTGGCCCGCATAGTACACTTGTCCGTTTTTTTTTTTTTTTTGACAACAAAGTTCGCTTTAATCAGAAAATATGATCTTAGTATGGAAAATAAAAATACTATCCATACAAACAGAAATAAATTTGATATCTAATTCACAGAGCTCTTTGAATATACATATTTCCTTCCAATAAGAGTACTCACGAAGGGGAAAACAGACTGAGATACTATAAAATAATGGAAGAAGGAAGAAATTTATGCTTCAGTTTGGAACACAGCCAGGCATTTATATATATATATATTTTTTTTTTTTCACTTGTCCGTTTTTAACAGGCTGTCCCTTCCTGATTGAGACCAGCGCATCATTAAATGTTGCAAAAATTGCAACTTTGTTGGAACCGTTCTGCTCCCTTAGAAAGCCTAGTCCTTGGTGAGTTCTCTTTAAAAACAAACGTCCCTGCCATATCTTGGAAAAAGGGGCTGCTCCTGGCAACTCCCAATGCACGTGACCATTTTATTTTTATTTAACACAGGTGAAGGAAAGGCCAGCCACTCCCACTGTGGGGTGCCTGGACAGCGTTCCCAGCAGTGGGCCTTCCTCTTCCAATTTTATATTATTGCTCGTCTTTCTGCAGCATAAGTGCCACCTCTGGGGATAGCTGCCAGGCCCCAATGCTTTGGGGGATAGATTTTTATGGGGGCGGTGGTCGGAAGTCTGAGCAGGGGCAGCTGTTACTACTGGCCTAAGTGGTGAAGCGCACAACCAGGAAGGAAGGCGGCCCTGGGAGCTCGCCGCCGCGTGGCCTTGCACAGCTCCTTCCTTCCCGAAGTTTGCCCCGCGGGGCCAGCAGGCGCCCAGCTGACATTCGGGTTGTGCTGATCCCACATCTGCAGTAACAGCAACAGCACCTAAGGTTACTGAATCCTTGAAGGTGTCGGGTGCTGAGCCAAGGACCCACCGTTCATCCTCCTACTTCAGAGTTTAAGTGACTTACCCAAGTCACAGAGCTTGGCAGAGGTTGGGGGTGGGGAAGCGACAGACTCAAGTGTCACCAAAATAACTTCACAGCAGGCGGTTTTAGCCACTGCAGGGAACTAGGACCTGTTCTGTGAATGAAGAGACAGACAGCCAGTGTCACAAAAATAGAAAGTCAGAAACAGATGCAAGGGTGTGATTTTAAATATAACCATTTAAGTTTTTTATAGGATAAACTACTGTTTTCATGGGGTGACTGAGATCAACTGGCTATTGGGAAAATAAAATTACCTTATACCACCCACTAAAGTAAATCATAGATGCTTATAAGATTTAAATATAAACAAATAAATGCATAATAATTTGATTTTCAGAGATAAGGTCTTTCCAAACATATGTGCAGTGACAACAGTGAGAAAAAAAAAAGATTGATATATTTACTTGAATAAAACCTAAAAAATTCCCAAAGGCAAGAACAGATCAACAAATTTGAAAGTCTAACAATAAAATGGCCAAAATATTTATAATATATGTGACAAAGAACCAAGAATCCTCACAAATTAATAAAATTAAAGATGAAAGGGTAGGAGATATGAAAAGGTAGTCCCAAAATAAATTTGTGGCCAATGAATGCATAAAATATTCAGTTTTGCTAATAATAGAATAAATTGGGATTTAAATGGCCATTTCTTCTCTTACCAAGAATCAAAAATTTACAATACTCAGCACTGGTGAGGGTGGATGGAAATGGGAGCTTTCAGGCTGAAAGAGCAAATTGCTCTGGGGATGGATAAAACATAATGCATCAAAAGTCTTAAAACTATATGTATATTTCAGCTAGCAATTCCACGACTACAATTTTGTCCTGAGGAAATAATCATGACTGTATGCAAATATTCAGCAACAAGAATATACATTGCAGTTGTTTCTTTATGGTAACAAAATAAATACAAACAACCTAGATGTCTAACAGTAGGTAACTGATAGAGTAAATTATAGAATATCTGCACAACAGAATAAATCCTCTACAGATATTAAAATTGACAGCGTAGAATCTAACTTTAATATCAAGGAAAGAAGTTCAAATTTTATTAATTAGGTAAATAAAGCAGGCTTCAAAATGGTGTAAACTGTGACCCATTTTTTTTGGTAAAAAAAAAGTATACATATAAATTTGCAAAGGAACCATCCAGAAAATGTATATTAAAATATCAATGAAGCGGTGGGCCATGGTGGCTCAGCAGGCTGAGTTCTCATCTGCCATGCCGGGACTTGGGTTCAATTCCCAGTGCCTGCCCATGCAAAAAAAAAAAAAAAAAAAAAAATCAATGAAGGCGTTCTCTGGAAGTAGAATTTCTTCTGATTTATTGTTATTTTCCTTTTTGGTGATTTTTTTTTCACCCTTAATGTTATTTCTCCTTAAAATATCTCATTTGTCCATAAAGAATGTATCTAGGTCAATCAAAATAATAGAGTGACTTTATAGGATGCAGGATGCAGACACAGGGGTGCTTGTAGGGACAATCACAACTTTAAACAATGCTGCCATCAAACAGACAAAAACACACAACTCTATGAAGTAGAAAAGGCACAAAACCCAGAGGAAAATGGTAAGAATAATATAATAAAGATTAAAGCTGAAATAAATAAATTAGTAAACAACAACAACAAAACAATGGAATTGATAAATCAAACCAAGACCCAGTTCTTTAAAAGGAGTAATAAACTATACAAACCCCTGACAAATTTAATCAAGGGGAGAGAACACAAATGAGAAAGGAGGTATAACCATTGTGCCAGTTTGAATCTGTTGTGGACCCCAGAAAAGTCAAGTTCTTTAATCCTCATTCAGTATTGCTGGGTAGGAGATTTCAAACAGAGTCAAGAGGTTATTCTTATGCATTATATAGATATCCCTTTTTAGTTTATGGTGTATTGGAGAGGCTGGAGGGAAGTGCCTGAAACTGTTGAGCTGTGTTCCAGTAGTCTTGATTCTTGAAGATGATTGTAAAGCAGTATAGCTTTTACAATGTGACTGTGTGTTTGTGAAAACCTTGTGTCTGATACTCCTTTTATCCAGGGTATGGACAAATGAATAAACAAAAGAAAAGGATTAAAAAAAATAACAAGGGGAGATAAACAGTAAAAATTGAGTAGATTGAAATACTGTGGGTCAATGAGAGGCAGGGGTAAGGGTTATGGGATGTATGAGTTCTTTTTTTTTCTTTTTCTGGAATGATGCAAATGTTCTAGAAATGATGATGGTTGGGCGGGCCACAGTGGCTCAGCAGTCAGAATTCTTGCCTGTCTTGCCAGAGACCCAGGTTCGATTCCCGGTGTCTGCCAATGCAAAAAAAAAAAAAAAGATCATGGTGAAGAATACAGAACTATGTGATAATACTGTGAGCCATCGATTGTATAATATGGTTGGACTGTATGTGTATGGATATTTCTTAATAAAAGTATTTTTTTCAAAATGGGCAAAAGACCTGAATAGACATTTCTTCAAAGAAGATATACAGTTGATTAACAAGCACATGAAAAGATGCTCGATGTCATTGGTCATTAGGGAAATGCAAATAAAAGCCATAATGAGACATCACTTCATACCCATTAGAATAGCTGTATATTAAAAAAAAAAACAGAAAATAACAAAAACTGGTGAGAATGTGGAGACATTGGAATCCTTGCATATTGCTGACTGAAATGTAAAATGGGGCAGCTGCCAAGGAAAACAGTCTGATAGTTCCTCAAAAAGTGAACAGAGAATCACCATATGATCCAACAATTCCACTTCTAGGTGCATACCCAAAAGAACTAAAAACAGATATTTAAGCAAAAACTTGTACACAAATATTCATACCAGCAGGACTCACAGTTGCCAAAAGTGTAAAAAACCCAAATGCCCTGATAAACAGGATGAACTGATAAACAAAATGTGGTGCATCCATGCGATGGAATATTATTCAGCCATAAAAATGAATGAGAAATGAATAAATGATACAACATAACTGAACCTCAAAAACATTATCTTAGTGAAAAAAGACACAAAATGTCATATATTATACAATTCTATTTGTATGAAACATCTGGAATAGGTACATCCATGGATTTAGAAAACAGACTGGTGGTTTCCATGGATGGGGGTGATGGGTATGTGGTTTCCCTTAGGGATGATGAAAATATTTTGGAGCTAGAGAGAGATGATGGCTGCACAACATTGGAGTGTATTCAATGACATAGAATTGTATTCTTTAAAACAGTTAATTTAAAGCCCAGTGAATTTTGCCTAAATAATAATAATAATGTAGAGTGGATCAGGCTGTGGTGTCCATACTGCCTCCACCTACGTGATGCCTGGGGCAGGCCTTTGGTGTTTCCCACAGAGCAGACCCAGAGACCTTTGGAGATGACGTCATCGCGGTCTTTCCCTCAGTCTTGGGTGGGGGAGGGTATGTTTGCTTCACATTTCCAGTCCTCCATTTCTCTGGTAGCACCCATCAGAATTTGGCCAGAACTGTTGGTCTGGGTGACAATTACTTCAGTCAAAGGTTTAAGAATATTTATGACTGCTCACAGGCTTTATGTTTACCACATCAGCAGCACTGTTTGTATTTGTGCTGATATTAAAAACTCAACTCATAATAAAAATAAGCATTTTGTTGTGGAATTGGGTTTTAAGGATGCTACAAAGGCTTTGCAGAAATTTATTTTAGCCTAATAAATGTCTTGCCCCAGGGTGACTTCAGAGCCTCCAAACAGTTTATTTTGAAGGATTTGGTTATTAGAAAACTTATGTAACTTCTTTAATTTCATGAGAGAAGAATAGCAAATGGTATGGCCTCAGACAGCAATGGGTTCCCCATTCCTGGAAGGCCCTGTCATCTTAAATGGGCAGAGGCAGGGCCATGGGGAGCTTGGGGTTTGGGGGACCTGGGTCCCAGGTTCTTCAAGCAAGTACCCTCTCCTCTCTGCACTTCAGTTTTCTCTTCTGAACAATCTGGGGGCTGAATCATATTTGAACCCATAATCCTATGGTTTGGAATTTGTATTGAGGGAGGAAAAAATCTAAAAGTCAGAAAGTTATATGTTTTAAGCGGTTCAATATAATATTATCTAAAAGACCAAAAAGCAGAAGCAACAAAAATATCCCACAAATTGGCAATAGCTGATACAATTATGGAACAACTTTATGACAGAATAATAAACAGCCATTAAAAACAGTAATTGCCATGTAATTGCCCCCTCCCTGCCAGCCCAACCAGGGCTGGGGTAGTGCTTATTAAAATAAAACAATGGTTATTTCCAGAAGACAGGATTATGGTTGATTTTTATTTCCTTCTTTATGCTTTCCTCTATTTTTTTTTTACATTTACTCTAATGAACACATACTACTTTTACAATCAGAAAAATCAGATGTCATTGAAATAGCAATAATTTTATAAAGAATACATGACAGAGAGGAAAACGCTTAAGTTGAAATGTGAAATCAGAAGGAAATAGAACATGAAATGAATTTTCAGATTGCAGCCAAATTGAAATGGTAACTGATCAAATCCCTGAAAATCGCTTTACCTAATTATTTATTCATCTAATAACCAATTCTCTGAATTGGCTCCCCTCCCTTTACGTGTTTTTGTGTCTCCTTGGTCATTATGTTATTGTTTGTTTGTTTGTTTGGGGTGTATGGTCCGGAAATCGAACCTGGGTCTCCCGCATGGAAGGCGAGCATTCTATCACTGAACCACCCGTGCACCCTATGTTCTTTTTTATTTTGCCATCTTTTTTGTATTTTCAATCCAATTGTCTAAGGACACTTCTGATAATTTTTTTATTTCTGAAGGTTATTTTAAACATTTGCACCACCCCTTGATTATGGTATTGTTTTATATCCTTGTGAATATAAAACTTGTTAAGCTGTTTGTTAAAAATCATTTTTTCAGAATTTATTATTTTTAACAAAATCTCTTCAGCGGTACCCACGATGCGAAGTCCAATCAATTGTAAAGCCTCCTTCTGTCTTGACCCTTCACTAGAATCTCAAACCTAGATTATGGTTCCAGCAAGATGTGGGTGGATGTTCTAAAAGATAGAAATAACTTTTCTGAAATGCTGAAGATTTGGCCAGTATAAAATGCCAAAAAGATGTCAAGAAAGAAAGCTAACAAATGGATTTAATACTCTCAGCACAGCCCAAATTTTAGGCTAATTCATCTTGGGGAACTGCCTGTAGGTAAATTGGTCTAAACCCTGTGAAAGTTGAAGGAAAATTATATTTTATATATATATAAGCCATGTTAGAGTGGTGGAATTTTTGTTCTATTCAAAATCGCTTTCATTTTGTCTGTTACTTTCCTCTCTCTGTTTGTCTGGAAGAAGGCATCTGAGTACCTGAACTTCAAATTTTCTTTCAGCAATATGATTCAACTGGAAACCCTGAAGAAGAGAACTTTTGACAAGTTTTATGTTCGCTTAAACTGCTTCTGTTGTGAAAAGACAAGAGGTTAATTGTTACTCATAAACCCTCCTAGTTTCTAGTGAGTGGACATCCTGTTACTGGCTCCTTAACTGGTGACTTTGCTGAGTGGAGCGATGGGGATGGGTAATGAAAATGATGGAAGAGCCACAACAAAGCTAAAATAACCTGCAAGAAAGGGAAAGAAATGAAGAAGACAGGAGTTGGGGATGTAGAGCTAGTTGTGGGGAACAAAGGAAGGGGGAAGAAAAGAGAAAAGGTAGGTAGGTATAAAGCATTTTTCATACCACATTTTGTTTATCCATTCATCAGTTATTGGACACTTGGGTTGCTTCCATCTTTGGGTTACTGTGAATAATGCTGCTATAAACATTGGTGTAGAAATATCTGAGTCCCTGCCTTCAACTCTTTGGGGTGTATACCAAGAAATGGGGCAGCCAGGTCATATGGTAATTCTATTTTCAATTTTCTGAGGAACTGGCAAACTGATTTCCATAGTGGCTCACCATTTTACAGTGCCACCAGCAAATATAAGCGTTCCTCATTTTCACTGACACTTCTTATTTTCTACTTTTGTTTTTTTAAATTACAGTCATCCTACTGGGTGTGGAGTGGTATCGCATGGTGGTTTCAATATGCACTTCCTGGATGACCAATCATATTGAATATCTTTTTATGTGCTTATTGACCGTTTGTATATCTTCTTTAGAGAAACGTCTTCTCAAGTCCTTTGCCCATTTTAGAATTAGGTTGTTTTTCTTTTCATTGTTGAGTTGTAGTAGTTATTGATATATTCTGAAAACTTAACCCATATCAGAGATAGCATTCACAATTATTTTCTCCCATTCTATAGGTTTTTTCACTTTTAATAGTGCCTGATGTACAAAAGTTTTAACAAAGTCCATTTTATCTAATTTTTCTTTTGTTGCTCATGCTTTTGGTGTCATATCTAAGAAATTACTACCAAACTCAAGGTTATGAAGAGCCCCACCATGTTTTATGCTAGGAGTTTATAGATTTAGCAACTATGCTTAGATTCTTGACCATTTAGAGTTCATTATTTCTATGGTGTGAAGTAGGGGTCCAACTTCATTCTTTTGCATGTGGGATATTTAGTTTTCCCAACACCATTTGTTAGAGGAACCATTTTTTTCCCCAGTTAATGTACTTGGCACCTTTATCAAAAGCTGGATGGCTGTAGATGTGGGGGTTTATTTCTGAACTCACAATTCTGTTCTATTGGTTTACATGTATGTCTATTTTAATGCCAGCACCACACTGTTTTGATTACTGTAGCTTTGTAAAAAGTTTTGAAATCGGGAAGTGTGAGACCTTGACTTTGTTGTCCCTTTGTAATATTGATTTGGCTCTTTACGGCCCTTGTAATTCTATATGAATCTAAGGATCCATTTTTCCATTTCTGCCAAAAAGGATGCTGGGATTTTAATAGATATTGTATTGAATCTGTTTTAGTTTGCTAATGCTGCCAAATGCAATATACCACAAATGGGTTGGCTTTTATAAAGGGGATTTATTAAGTTAAAAGTTTACAATTCTAAGGCTGTAAAAAGTCCAAACTAAGGGATCCAGAGAAAGATACCTTGACTCATGAAAGGCCAACGGCATCTAGAACACCTCTGTCAGCTGCAAAGGCATGTGGTTGGCATCTCCTGGTCCTTTGGCTTTTGGTTTCAAATAGCTTCCCTGAGTGTGTTTTCTTTCTGCATCTCCAAACCTCTCTGTCTGTGTCAGCTCTGGGCTTTTTCCAAACTGGTTCCCTCTTAAAGAGATTAAGACCCACTTTGAATGGGTGGAGACACATCTCCATGGAAACAACTTAATCAAAAAGATTCCACCCTATAATATCAAGCCAGGATTAAAGAACATGACTTTTCTGGGGTAAACAAAAGTTATAAACTGGCACAATAGCTTTGGGTAATATTGACATCTTAATAATATTAACTGCTACTATCATGAATATGGGATGTCTTGCCATTTATTTAGGCCTCTTTTATTTCTTTAGCAATGTTTTATAGTTTTCAGTGTATGAGCCCTTTACTGTCTTAGTTAAATTTATCCCTAGATATTTTATTCTTTTTTTTAACTATTGTGAATGAGATTGGTTTTCTTTTTTCATTTCTACTTCAGAAATATTTGTTGATGGCATATAGAAACCCAGCTGCTTTTTGCATGTTACTCACATCCTGAAACTTTGCTGAATTTGTTTATCAGTTCTAGTAGTGTTCTTGTGGATACTTTAGGATTTTCTATATATAGGATCATCTGCAAATAGAGATAGTTTTGCTTCCTCCTTTCCATTTGGATATCTTTTATTTCCTTTTCCTGCCTAATTGCTCTTCCAGTACAATGTTGAATAGCAGTGGTGAAAGTGGCATCATTTTCTCATTCCTGTTTTTCACCACTGAGTATAAAGTTAACTGTGGGTTTTTCATATATGCTCTTTTTGTTATCAAGGAAGTTATCTTCTATTCCTACTGTTATTTTCCTTTTTATTACTATTATTATTTTTCAGCATGGGCAGGCTCCAGGAATCGAACCCAGGTCTCTGGCATGGAAGGTGAAAATTCTGCCCCTGAGCCACCATTGCACTGCCTTTCCTTATTTTTTATTAGAGAAGTTTACAGAAAAATCATACAGAAAACACAGAGTTCCCATATATCCCCCTATAATTAACACCTTGCTTTAGTGTAGTGCATTTGTTACAACTGCTGAAAGAATATTATTATAATTGTACTACCAACAAGGGATCCTTGTTTGTGTTGTACAGTCCTATGTTTTTTTCAAAATTTTTATTGTGATAACATATATACAACTAAAATTCCCTCCTTTTAACCACGTTCAAATATATAATTCAGTGTAGCTAATTATGTTCACAATGTTGTGCTGCCATAACCACCGTCCATTACCAAAACATTTCCATCACCCAACAGAAACTCTGTACAATTTAAACATTAACTCCCCATTCCCCACCACCACCCCAGCCCTTGGTACCTACATTCCAGCTTCTGACTCTATGAATTTGCTTATTCTAATGACTTCATACCAGTGATGTCATACAATGTTTGTCCTCTTGTGCCTGGCCTATTTCACTCAACATGAGGTCTTCAAGGTTCATACATGTTGCATGTATCAGAACTTCATTCCTTTTTATAGCTGAATAATAGCTCATTGTATAACTAGTCCACACTTTATCCGTTCATCAGTTGATGGACACTTGTGTTGCTTCCATCTTTTGGCAATTATGTATAATGCCACAATGATCATCAATGAGCAAATATCTGTTCAAGTCCCTGTTTTCAATTCTTCTAGGTATATATCTAGAAGTGGGATTGCAGGGTCAGGTGGTAATTCTGTAATGAACTTCCTGAGGAAGTCACAAACTGTCTTCCATAGCAGTGCAACTGCTTTACATTCCACCAACAATGAATGAGCATTCCTTTTTCTCTACATTCTCTCCAACATTTGTAACTTTACATTGTTTAAAAAATATTAGCCATTTTAGTGGGGGTAAAATGGCATCTCATTGTGAAATGGTTATCTTGTGGGTTTGATTTGCATTTTACTAATGGCTAACAATGTGGAGCATTGTTGCATGTGCTTTTTGGCCATTTGTACACTTTCTCTGGAAGAATGTCTATTGAAGTGTTTTGCCCATTTTCAAATTGGTTGTCTTTTTTGATACTGAATTGTAGAATTTCTTAATATATTCTGGATAGTAAACCCTTATTGGATATGTGATTTCCAAATATTTTCTCTCACTCCACAGGTTATCTTTTTACTTTCATGATAAAGTCCTATGAGGCACAAATGTTTTTAATTTTGAAGTGATTCCATTTATCTGTTTTTTGTTGTTGCTGCTTGAGTTTTGGGTCTAAGAAACCATTGGCTAACACAAAGTGCTGATGACGCTCTCTTGTGTTTTCTTCTAGGAATTTTATACTTTTAGGTTCTTATATTTAGGTTTTTGATCCATTTTGGTTTGATTTTTCTATATGGTGTAAGGTAGGAGACTGCCTTCATTATTTTGCATATGGACATCCAATTTTTGCTAGTTGTTCAAAGATTTTGTAGGGGGATGGCATCTTATACCACCATCTTGAGTTCCACAGGGCCTACTGTTATTTTCTCTTAATTAAATCTGATGGTCCCTGATATCAATGTCAGTTTAATTTGTTTATATTTATTCAATCATCGATTATTGGATTTATTTTCCTAGTTTTCTTTTTCTTACATTTCTTCTTTATTTCATATTTTTCTTCTTTCCAAAATTAATACAATTTTCTAAATATTTTCATCCTTTTTGTCCCTGCTGATTTGGAAGCTAGCATTTTATTTATATCCTTTAGTGGCTACCTTTAAATTTTTAACATTCATATTTAATGATTCATTTTTCTAATGTAATTTAAAGTTATTCCATATCTTTAGCTGTTTTTTGAACAAGTTAAGGATATTGGCACACTTTTTTCACCATTCAGTAGCCAACCTTCCTCATTACTGCATTCTAGGTATCTAGTTTCACTTCTGCTTAAATACCAAGAAATAGTGTGATTATTATCATGCAGTCAATAGTTCATTAAATTTGCCAAAATATTTTACCAATTTTTTGTGTTCGTCATTTTCTTTGCAATACCCTCTACCCTTTTATTTCAAATTTCTTCTCAATGGGTAGTAAATAGTACATCTGCAAATAACAGGAATTTACTGGCTCACAGTTTTAAGACTAGAAGAAGTCCAAAGTCGAGATATTGGTGAGGATTGCTTTCTCCTAGGGCTGACATTGTTCTTGTACTTGCTGCCAGCAATGTAGCTTGGCTTGTTTTCTGCTTCCAGCACATGGCCTTGTCCTCCCCTTTCTATTTACTGTGACTTCTATTTCTCTGTATAAGGCCTCTGTTGAAGTAGATTACAGCCCATTCTACTTCAGTTGGCCATACTGTAACAAAAAATAACATCTTTAAAAGGTCCTGTTTATAATGAGTTCATATCCAAAGGGATGTGGTTTAAGATTAAAAACGTGTTTTTTTTGGGTGTGGTATTCTATATTTCTTCATGTGGATTTAAATTACTGTGACGTATACTTCATTCTCAACATGAAGTTATCGCTTTAGTATTTCTTATGGGATAGGTCTGCTAGTGATGAAATATCTGCTTTGCTTTATCTGGAAATTTCTTATTTTTCCTTCATTTTTAATAGATACTTTTGCCAGTTATAGAATTCTTGGTTGACAGTTTGAGTAGATCATCCCAGACTCTTCTGGCCTCCATGATTTCTTTTTCTTTCTTTCTTTTTTAACTTTTTATATTGTAAAATATAACATGTATACAAAGCAAAGAAATAAAAAAGCAATAGTTTTCAAAGCACTCTTCAACAAGTAGTTACAGGACAGATCCCAGAGTTTGTCATGGGCTACCATATGATTCTTTTATATTTTTCCTACTAGCTGCTCCAGAATATAGGAGGCTAGAGGGCTTAAATACTTTTTTATCATCACAATCAACTTTTTTTCCTTCTTTTTTTTGTGAACAATAACATATATACAAAAAAGCTATAATTTTCAAAGGACAGTGCCACAATTAGTTGTAGAACATATTTCAGAGTTTAATAAGTGTTACAGTTTCACAATGTTAGGTTTTTACTTCTAGCTGCTCTAAAATACTGGAGACAAAAAGAGATATCAATTTAATGAGTCAGCATTCATATTCATTTGTTAAGTCCTATCTTCTAGATATAATTCCACCATCACCTTTGACCTTTCCATACCTCTCTTTAGGGTTGTTTAGGCTATGGCAATTCTAAATTTTTGATATTGGAAGGGTCTGCCACTAATATGGGATAGGAAAATGGAACTATCTGATGTTCTGGAGAGGATGGCCCTCTAGGTTTCAGGACTTATCTGGACCAGGGACCCATCTGGAGGTTGTAGGTTTCTGGAAAGTTACTCTAGTGCCTGGAACCTTTGTGGAATCCTATATGTTGCCCGAGGTGTTTTTTAGCATTGGCTGGAATGGTCCTGGTTGGGGGTTGGCAGGTTATGATAGGTAGCAAGGTCTACCTGAAGTGTAAGAGCAACCTCGAGAGTAGCTTCTCGACCCCGTTTGAACTCTCTCTGCCACTGATACTTTATTAATTAGGCTTCTTTTCCCCCTTTTGGTCAGGATGTAATTGCTGATCCCACAGTGCCAGGTCTGGATTCATGCCTGGGGCTCATCTCCCACATCACCAGGGAGACTTTCACCGCTGGATATCACGTCCCACGTAGGGGGGAGGGCAATGATTTCACTTGCAGAGTTGGGCTTAGAGAGACTGAGGCCACATCTGAGCAACAACAGAGGTCCTCCAGAAGTAACTCTTAGGCATGCCTATAGGTAGTCTAACCTCCATGATTTCTAATCAGAAGTCAGCTGTTAATCTTATTAAGGGTCCCTTGTAAATGATGAATTGCTTCTCTTTTGCTGCCATCAAGATCTCCCTTTGCCTTTAGTTTTAATGGTTTGCTTATATGTCCAGATGTGGATATATTCAAGCTTATCCTACTTGTAGTTTGTTGAGTTTCTTGAATGTGTAGATTAATGTCTTTCATTAAGTTTGGGACTTGCTCACCCATCATTTATTCAAATATTCTTTCTGCTAATTTCTCTCTCTCTCTTCTCCTTCTGGAACTCCTCTTCTGTGTATTTGATATGCTTGATGGTGTCCCACAGGCCTCTCAGGCTCTGTTCATTTCCTTCATTCTTTTTTCTTTTTATTTCTCAGTGTGGATAATCTCAATTGAACTTTCTTCAAGATCACTTGTTCTTTCTTCTTCTAGCTCAAATATGCTGTTTACTCCTCCAAATGGTTTTTTTTCTTTTCAGTTATTCTACATTTCAATGCCGGAATATCCATCTAGCTCATATTTACTATTCCTTTCTAATGATAAGAAATAGAGACCTTCTATTGATAGTCTCTATTTGGTGAGACAACAGCTGGTATTCCTGAGGGACAGTTTGTATCGTTTGCTTCTTTTTCTGAGTGTAGGTCATACTTTCTTGTTCTTTATATGTCTTGTTATTTTGTTGTGGTAAATAAGAAATTTAGAATATATTTTGGCAACCCTGGAAATCAGATTCTTCCCCTTGCCCAGGGTTCATTATTGTGCTGTTCATTTGTTTAGTGACTTCTCTGAACTAATTCTGTACAGTCTGTATTTTTTTGTGATGTGTGGCCACTGTCTGCTCAATTAGTGGTGAGATAGTGATTGACAGACTTTTTCTTAAACACCTGGAACCAATTAGTTTCCTCTCTTCCCAAAGGGACTCTGTGTGTGCATTTTGGAGCATGCTTTTTACACTCAGCCAGGCAGTTGTTAACTCTGTCTTAGGTTTCACTTCCTGCTTGTGCAAAGTCCCAAGATCAGCCTGAGGTAAGAGCTTAGTAGGGCATTCTCAGGTTTTACCTGAGCATGCCCATAGCCCTAGGCATGCAAACAGCCTAGTGTTTGGCCTTCTAGATTCCCAGAATTTTTCTGAGCTTTTAGAGATCCTATGTGCATCTCATTCCCCAGCTTTTCCTTTTAAGCTTTTTGGTTAGCCTATTGTTTCTCCAACTGTTATGCACTGCCTTGAGCAGCCACAAAGTTAATCAATTGCCTATAATAGTTTTCAACAAATATCCCCAGGGAAAAGTTTTTTTTTACACTGTGTGAGCTTCAAGTCATGTCAAATAAAGACAACATTTTAAGTGGGGTCTTCCAGGGAACAACAAGACAGGTGAAATGGCATTTCTCCAGAAATGAGACTTTGAAGGAGTCCCAAGCCTGGGCTGGCTTCTGGGTTTTACTGTAAGTGCAGGCTGTTGATTTTCCAGGCTACCACAGAGCTGGAACATGGGGAATGGAAATTGAGCAAAATAAAACACCATGATGTTCGTTGTCCTTTTGAAATTTAGCTGTTTTTTTTTTCTTCAAAAAAAAAAAAAAGCTTCATGAATTGCTTCAAGACTTTGGTTAATTTCCAGAGTTCTTGAAGCGTTGATTCTATTTCACAATTTCTACCAGTTTTCCCCCTGCTTTTATGGAGGAGAGAATTCTGGAGGTCCTTACTGTCATTTTTGCTGACATCATCTCTTTGTGTTTCTTTTTAAAATTTGTATTGTGGAAACATATATATATATAACATAACATTTTTCATTTTAACCACTTTTTAGTAAACATTTCAATGATATAAGTTACATTCACAACGTTGTGTTCCCATGACCATCACCTGCCACCAAAACTTTTCTATCGGGAGTTTTTGAATTTTGACTTGCAGATTGATCTTGGGCGTGAGATCTCTCTCTCTCTCTCTCTCTACTGTTTCTCTCTCCCTTCATTTCTCCCTGTCTAGCAGTTTTGCAGCTCTCCCCTCCTCCCCACCTTGGGCTTTTAATTCATAACCAGGTATATTAGGAGACTCAGGCTCCAACCCAGTGATAACATTGGTGATATTTCAGATACTTTTACTTGGTCAGCAGCTTGACCAAGGTCCTAGGTGTGAGGCTCTATCCTTCCCCTCTCTCCCTAAGTTGTGACACAACACTGGAAGCTGTCAGCAGATTTTTTTTCCAGCCTCCTTTCATGAGCAAGGTGTACCCACTGGAACCCCTTCATTTGCAGCAGTGAGTCACCTTATGTTAGAGGTTGGTATTCCCCGTTATACATTAGGATCCAAATTCCTACTCATCCTCCTTGCTTCCTAATCTCAAGCCAGGAGGCCTATCACTACAGCCTTCTTACCCCTTGGTGGTTCTTTTCATCTCTGGTAGGTGAAAATGCTTCTCTTGGTTTTGAGCAAGGTCTTGTTTTTAAAATTTTCTCTCTTTATATTTTATCTATTTTTGCTGTGCATTTGGAGCAAGAGGCAGGGGGTTGTGAAAATTTCCAAAGCAAAAAAGAACAGTGCTATCTTGACTCTACATTATGTAAGATATGCCATCATTTAAATTTTTAAACCATTTTTCAACCTGACACAGTATCTATTGATTCTCTGCCCTGATAGATGAGGAAATTATCCTAAAATGATTAAAAGTGTCAAAACATATCTACAGCATGCTCTCACACTGGGAGCAGCATGCTGGAGTATGTTTCTCTAACAAACTATTGCTGTTGCTTTCAAAATTTTATAAATACACCTAGCATTTATCTTGATTTTGTTTTCTAGGAAAAAATAGAAACAAGGTACTAATCGCTGTAACAAGGAATTTTCCCCTTTCTTTTTTGTTAAGTGTGTTTTATGAGAGTGAAGAAGTGGCTCCGTGGAGGACAGAAGTAATTCCCAGAAAAACCATTATTCCATCAAATTATTATACTTATTTCATACATATGAACTTGGATGAAAAACTGTAATGCCTAATTGAGTAAAACTTCAGTAACCAGCAATTTGAGGAATAAATTAGCCTGATCTGATTTAACCAAGCTTTACTGAACTTCTACAAGGCACGACTGGTTGTTCTAGACCTTGAGGGGATTATAAAAGTGACTGGACGTCATTCCTATCCTCCAGAAGGTGGGGAAGGGGGGGTTAAAATAACATGAGGGTGAACAAAGTGGCTTACACTGGCCTCTTGCCCTTCAGTGACCTTGTCTGCGAGTGCAGTCCTGGGGATCAGGGAGCGCCAATGGTACCTTAACATTTAAGACTAAGCTTCACCATATTGTTGAAGGCCCAATGACAAGGACACATTTAACGGTTTTATTTAGAATTTTCCTATTGGATTTTTATGGATCAACTTAGTGCTCTAGAAACACAATAATAATAAAATGACTAGGGATATAGCTTTGAGGGGCATAGAAATTCAGTTATTTTAATGTTGAGACAAACCCTTCCTAACAAATGCAACCCAACTTCCGCTTTAGTCTGTGTGTCCTCTCTAGTTAGGGGTCAAAGTCTTAGAGCAGAGTGTGGGATGGTCCTCAAGGGGCAGGCGGGCAACCCTGGCCTGAGGCTCAGATCAGCTTTGCAGGACCTCACTGTGAGGCCTCGAACCTGGCCCTTCCAAATTCCTGCCTACTGGGGCCTCAGTGTCATTACAGAGCACAGGCTAACCTGTCCAAAACACTTCCATGACTTTTCATTGCCTTTGGGGTAAATTCCAAGTTCTGTAACCTCCATAAAAGACCCCGTATGAGCTGGACCCTGACCTTCTCTTCAGCCTTCTCTCTCACCACTCTGCCCCAACTCCACACTTGCTCCCAGACACACCCAGCTACTTTCAGGTCTCTGAATTCATGCAGCATCTCGGTCTGTATCCATGCTCTCTCCTCTCCCTGAAGACCCATCACTGACCTTCCCTTATGGTGAAGCAGCTAGTATTGGTTAAGCAGCTAGTAGTGATTAGGATAATTCTAGAAGCATATGACAAAGACCAAATAATACTAGTGTACATAGGAGAGTTCGTTTCTTTCTCACCTAAAAGCCCTAGTGGGTATGGAGGCTCTGCTTTATAAAGTTGTCTGTAGCGCAGGTTCCTTCTATCCTGTTCTGTGTCCTGAAGGTGTATCCTTTTGTTTTTGTTTTTTTGTTTTTTTTCTCTGAAGGTGTATCCTTGTCCCCATGTTCCAAGATGGCTTGCCGTTTGTCATTGTTATGTGAGGGAAGATTTCTGAGCAAAACGGCAGGGATGAGTCCTCCAACATGGAAAGGACGGAGAAGCAGGCAAGCAGACCTCCTCCCTGTGAGGGCATGACCTGGAAGTTTCAACACATCACGTTTGCTCCCATCGTCACATCCCAGCCAAGGGGGGCTGGGATGTGTCGTCTTTATTCTGTCTATTATGATGAGAGAGGGGGGAGAACTGGTGGCTGTGGATGATGGCTGTGAGGACAAAAAGGCCAGCCGGGATGGACGAAGATGAGGAACTGACCAATCTGGCAAGAGAGAAGACAACGTCAAAGATGGACAAATGGCGGGCAAATTAGAGGCAATGAGCTTACAATGAATTGAAAAATGTTTCCCATACTGATAACTTTACTCATGTAAGTCTCTCTGCCTGAAATGCCCTAACATTTCTTTCCTCATCCCTCTAAGCCCCAGGAAGGCCTCTATTCACCACTTTAATATCTCTTGGGTCTAAATAAAAAGTTCCCTTTCTGGGAAACTAATTGAGCCAAATGACTCTAACAGTAACCTTTTATTGAAGCAGCTATTTTAAATACCTATCTCATTTTCTTTCCATAATGTCCTTGTTAGGCTTTTGGGGTTCAGTGAAAACACCTCTCTTTCCCCCCTTCCAAAATGCGGGTCAGTTGAGAAACAGGATCCAGGAGACTGGGGACTGGAGATTGACACAGGCTCTCGGACACACTGGATGGACAGCGGGACCTTAGCTCTTTGGTCAAAGGCTTGCTGATAGCGCTGCACCCCACTGCTCCGATCCAGACCTGGGGACAGCCCACCAGGGCAGAGGGTTGGGCTCCAGAGACACCCACTTACTCAGGATTGCTGCCTTGATTTAGCGTGGAGCAGAGGGACAAAAAAGAGGAAGCATTCTGGTGCTCCCGGCCTTTTAATAAATTAATTCCACCCACTGAGAACTGTTGCCCGGTGGCGGCCACCAGATAACTCACTCCTCGTGGAGGCCACCAGATAACTCACTCCTCCTCTGTGGTGGGAAGGGGGAGGCCTGGGGCGAGAGGCCAGACATGCTCTGCTCTTGACCTTCCCTCCACATGGAAGCCTGAGGTTAGAGGGACAAAGGTTCTGCCTTATGATCCCTGAGGCCCTGATTTGTCTTGCCTATTTTACAACCAAGGAAGCTAGTACCATAATAGGTGCCGTGACTTGCTAGGGTCACCGAGACATTAGTGGCAGAGAATTTTGGAAGCTGTCTGACTCCAAACTCTCGCTTTTGGCCACTAGCTGCTAAAGGTAGCTCGCAAGCCCTTTGGGGGAAACATTAGAATAAAACATCCCCATGTTCCCTGCAGATCCTAGCAAAATGTTTATAGAAAGAGTCATGGCAGAGAGTTTGGTGTAAAGGCCACAGGGCTCTCAACCCTGTTGGTTTCTTCTTTGTCCTTGTTTCCTTTCAGCCAAGTTTCTTTCCCAGGGCACTTCACCTGGGAGCAGGAACTAGTGATTCTGCCTGGGGCCCTTTTCAACTCTGCTTTGTCTAGATGTTCCTTTCTGAGGCTTATAGTTTTGAGGTACAACATTGTAATTTTTTCAAAATCCACATTGTCCCCTGAGTCTCCTACTTTTGGTGAGAATGGAGGGACAGGATGGTGATGAGATATGCCTAAAGGCAGAGCTGGATTAAGGGCATGGGTGGTCCAGGCTGGCAGTTTACTTGGCAATCCTTCCAACTCGTGTCTTTAATTGTCTGTCTAAAGTGTATTTCAAGAAGGCAGGGAGAGACTGATTTCACACACTTGATCTTAGCCAAAAGGCCGAGAAGCGATGAGACTGATTTCATATTAATAAAATTTGTAGGGAAAAAGAAATTTACTTACTAATTTACCTCCTTGGGCAGAGGTGGTGTCAACATTTTGAAAAATACCTGACAACATTTCCCACTTTTCTGTGGTTCTTATACTCTTCAGCTTTCCTTTGCAATTTTCTCAACCCAACAGCTTTTTGGCAGGCATCTGAAAGGGCTTTAGATCTAGGCAGTGAAGTAGGTTGCTTGTCCCCGGTAAACAGCCCTCCTCCGTGGAGCACTGCTTAACTGAAGGTGACAGTGAACCACCCAGGGAATATAGGGTTGTGCTTGGGACAGATGTTTTATTTTTATTTTCCACTCGAGGGCGCTGTCTGCTTTGGTGGAAGTGAAACCAAGTTCTGTTTCACCAATTTATTCCAGCGGTGCTTTAGCTTCCTTCATGGCTCTGTACCCTGGGCGGTGGTCCACAGATCACCCCGTAATTGGCTTTTCCCAAAGTCCCACAGGGCAGGGGTGTCAGCCCTCAGATGGACCCAGCTGGTCCATTCCTACTGGTGGGTCTCTGCACTCTAGGAGTTCTCCTCGCCCTCAGTAAAAATGCCTTTTTGTTTCAGCTTCCGTGCTCACCCCATATATGTACACCCCATACTGTCTGTGACTTCATTTCCCTGACTTTGCACCCTTTGCAAATATAATTAGGCATCTCTCAAACGAGACCTGTTCCCTACGACAAATATCCTCCTCTGAATTGGCCCCATGGTCCGGAAAAGTGTCAGCAGGTGGTTTTAGAATAGGACTTCTCCAGCTTTACTGTGCAAAAGAATCACCCGGGTTTCTTGTGAAAATGCAGATTCTGATTTAGTGGGCCTCGGGAGTGGGGCCCGAGATTCTGCATTTCTAACAAGCCCAGGGTGATGTCGGGGCTGTTGGCTGACATAGCACCTGAACACAGCAAGGTTTTATCTACTTGTCCCACCCAGGAGTTTTCCTATTCAGTTTTGCATATTCTGGTAAACTCAAGGATGGGGTCTGGTCATGATGGATTTAGAGCTTTGCCCCTTTGTTTTCATAACTTGTTCCTGCAGGGCCTCTCTACCCGGCTTTGCTCCTTTTCCCTAGTTGGGTAACCAGGAATCCTTGTGCTGATGCTGCGTCCGCTCCATCTGCCCCCTGATTTGTCTTTCACTGTCCTACAAGGTCATTTCTTTTCTTGTTCTTTGATCTCCCTTTTTCATTGGGAGCCTGAATCAGGACACAATGAATTATATAATAATAGTAATGACAAGTGTCACGTGTGCACAAAGCACTTTAATACCTACAAGATAGTATAGGTTGAGACAATGGGCCAGGGTTCTGGGGTCAGACAGCCTGTGCTCAAATTCTGCCTTTGCTACTTTCTGGCTGGGTGGTCTTGGGCAGGTTGCCTAACCTCTCTGTACCAGTTTCCTTATTTGCAAAATGTGGGTAATGATGCTTCATAAGATCCTTGTGAAGATGTGACAGTGTGTGTGAGGCACATAGAAGAGACTTGACACATGGCTGGCACTTTATAATAGTCAGCTACGGTATAAGTTCTCACCCTGTGAGCAAGAGGAATTATTGGCCCCACTTTAAAGATGAGGACACTGAGGCCCATGAGGAAAAACAACTCAAGAAACCAGAGCAAGATCAGTAGCAGAGCAGGGGGTAGATTTGACTCCAACTCCAGTGCGTTTGCAGCCTCTCCCCCACCCCCACCCCCACCCCCCACACTTCCAAATGAGGAGTTTTGCTGCCGTCAGTTCATAGTCCCAAGTGCAGCGCTTTCCTGGCCTCCTGATAATCTTTTGTTCTCTCTTTCCTTCTAATGGAGCATTTCTAGCTGGGGTGATTCATGGATCTGGGACACATGGCTCCCATTAACTTCAAGGAAAGTCATAAGGCAAAACCCACATCAATCAAACTCCCAAATTACTCATCCATCTTTGCAGGTGACACGTGGCTTAAGATGAACAGGGAGTAAAGCGGGTTCCATAGAATAACTATTTAGATTTATTGAAAAGCATAAAAGGGGCTTAGACCAAGTCCCCAAATTGAGGCTTGCTCTGTTTTCAAAGCGAAGGTGAACGTAAGGGACAGGAAACAGAGGACACAAGAGACAGGTTTCGATGCTTGGAGTCTGGGGTGCAGGGACACCCAGCTTTACCACTGCTCCTTGTGACCTTAAGCAAGCCCTCTAACCCCTTAGAATCTGTGCTCTCATTTTACTGCTCATCCTCACAAAACCAAGGAATTGGTTATTCACTCCATTTTATAGATGCAAAAACTGAGGCACAGAGAGGTTGAGTTACTTGCCCAAGTTGATACAACTGGCAAGGATGAAGCAGAGTGTCAAACCCTTATGTCTAAGTCCAGCACCTATGTCCAGGAACCACTGGCTCTCACAAGTGAGATGGCAAGTCTAAAAATAGCACACACAGTAGGAGCTTAAACTTTTACTGAATCTGAACCTTGAGGATAAAACCCATGTCTTAGAATCCCTTCTCCCCAGTACCTTTGTACATAGTAGGTCCTCAATTAATAAGAGTTGAATTGAATTATCCCCCTCTGGAAATGGTTCTGTTTTTATTTAATGATTTGCTTAGATGCATTTTAATATGCAGACCACAATGCTTCTTGTACAATATCTTCTGGACTGCGAGGCGCGGGCATTCATTATTTTATGAGACGCATATGTCATGCATAGCACAAGCCCTTTTCTTAAACCAACACAACATGCAAATAGAAATTTCATGTAAAATCACATTCAGACAGTCTCAAAGTAGAAACAGATGTCTGAAAAATATGAACGCCAGGCTTATTAAATATTTTATCATCAAATATTTCATACATTTCAAAAATGTCATCTGTGAAAACACAGAAATACCGCCTCAGGAGAACCAAAATATTTAATCACTTTCAAGAAATTCTTAAAAATAAGTCTTCACCTCAGAACTATTCTAGGCAGAGAACAAATTTCCAGGTGCTGCAAGCTATATTTATTATATTTTCATCAAAATCAGTAACCTAGTTGAAGGAGATACAGTAATCAGTAAGGTCATTATTAGGTAAGATAATGACTTCTGAATGAATTCTCTCATTAATCTCATTACAAAATGGTAATGGTACCTGCCTAATCATGCCGGAGGGAAGAGCTGTGTTGAATCAGTGCAAAATTAAAGCTGTAATCACAGAGCTGCTCTCGCCATTTCTTCATGAGCGCTTCACGCGGGCTCTGGGGACTGGCTTGCGGCGACTCCGGCCGAGTGGACTGTGTCGGAGCCGAGGGGTGGGGGCACCCAACACGGCAAGGGGCAGGGGGAGGAACCCCGAGCAGCAGAGAGCAGGAAAGCGGGTCCCCTCCTCCTTCCGCCCCGACTTCCCGACTTCCCGTGTGACCTTGGGCAGGTCATGACCTTCTCTGGTCTCCACTTCCGGTTTCCCTGCCCGGCTTCCCGACTTCCTCTCTTGTCCCTTCAAATCTGGCTTCTACCCAGCAGTCAGAGTGGCTCTTAAACACCGACGGCAGACCCCGTCGCCCCCAACAGTGGCTGCCCGTCTCACCCAGAGAAGGAGCCAGGTTCCCACATGGGCGGTGGACCCTACAGATCCACCCCCACTGCTTTCTGACCCGATTTCCTACCACCCTCTCCCTCACGTGTCTCAACACTGGCCGCCTTGCTGCTGTTCCTAGAACACACCCGGCGTGGACTTGCCTGGACGGCTCCTCTCCCAGAAATCCATGCCTTCTTTCCTCACCTCTTCCGAGTCTCTGCTCAGATGTCACCTTCCCCTGATGCCCAGCCTGACCACCTTATTGAAAACTGCCATCTCACCATCAGCTCTCCAATCCATATTTTTTCTCCAAATTACTTACAACCTTCCAACACATAATATAATTTAATTTATTAAGTTTCATGTCTGTCTCCTCTCCCCCTTGCTCTCACTGAATGTAAGCTCCCTAAAGACCAGGACCTTTGTGTACTCATATGTTTATCCTGGCACATAGTAGATGCGCAGTGACTCTTTAATGCATGTGGGATTTATCACATGCTTGTGGGTTTCCAACCTTGCTGGACCCTAGGGAAGGAATCCCAGTGCAGGAGGCAGATGAAAGAAGGAAGGATGAGTATACATTCACTGCAGGGAGGACCCTCTGCTGGTGGATACCAGCTTTGCTTCTCCACCCTCTTAGAAATTGGTGTCATATGAAGTCCATTTATTCCCATCAAAACTGTCCTGAGAGCACACATGTTGCCTGGCAGCACATGGAGACAGAGAAATCTCAACAGCCAAGAGAGACGGGGTGAACTGAATAAGATGAAATTGATAAACACAAAAGGGATGCCTTGTCCTGAGTTCAAATCCCACGTAGAAGTCCAAGGCTGGGTGATGGCATTCGACAGCGAAGCGACAGCCATGCACAGCCCTCAAGGACTTCAGCAGGTAGGGATTCAAGTTGCTTTAACAGACTCCTTGTGGCTAAAATAAGATGGGAAGCAGGCTCACGCTCATCCTTACTGGTCAAACCACACGGAAACAGGATAGGAGTACAGTTCTACCCTTTGTTCACATTGGTGCCAAAGTGAGACTCTGGAACACGGTGGATGTTCATTAAATACTCAAAGAGTGCTTGAAGACCTCTGAATGAATGCTTAACTACGTTTGTGTCGGTGTGCCCCATTTTACAGGGGCCAACAGGAAAGTGCCCAGAGGGAATGTAGGATCTGGAAATCACATCACTTAAGGAACAATGCAATGACAAGGGCTGTATAACCCAAACAACAGAAGGCGAGATGGAAATAAACCCAGTCTTCAGTAGCTCCATGGTGATCATGTGAAAGCTGGATTACTTTTATTCTATGTAGCTTTACAGCAGGGATTGCAGATAACCCGCACAAGCCCATGGCAGTCATCACTAATGGAGCATAGACACTTCTCCAGAGAGCCCAGAGTAAGCCTCAGAATCCTTCTCAATGCAGTGCCCTATACTCTCCTCATGGAGAGTGACCTTGGAGCTGATACATAAGAGAAAACATATTTGCTGTAGTTTATCGAGAACACAGGGCCAGGTCAATGGTTGAAAGCCACTTCAGAAAAAACAATTTGTTAGATGCAAACATGGAATAAGTTTCCCTGGGGGACAGTGAGTCCTGCATCATTGCTGAAGATGATGTCTCATGATGGGACGCAGTGGCCAGGAAAGTGAGTTCCAGTAGGTGTGCGGTGGATGCATTTCCAGTGCTGAGGGATGGAAGGCCGGGGTTGCGTCTGACAAGGCCCCTTGACAGGGAAGGGCAGTGACTGCTGCTCAAGAACAGGAGGGATCAGACACCTCAGTGTAGAGGACAGTGGCCTGGAAATGCTTCATGGTTGCTCCCAGGAAGTTCGGCCATCTTTCCCTGATGACCAGTCCCTACTTCATGGCTCTTGCTGGTACTACTCCCCCTGCATTTTGGCTCAGAGCCTATTTAGTCTCCAAACTCTGTGGTCTATCCTGTGGCCACCTGCTACAGGATTTTTTTGCCCCTCATTGAGGGCACCTGTGGTGAACTTACGTCCTGTCACCCTCATCTGGGCTCCCTCTAGGGTAGTGGGACGCTCTGCATCCCCTACTGATGCACACGGGGAGCCGGGCGCTCGCGCTGTGTAGTTATTCCTCACCAGAATTCCCTGCAGCTGCTCGTGGTGGGTCGGGTGCTCCCCCAGGCTGCTGCCTCCCAGAAGAATAAAAGGGAGACAGGGCGCCAGTACCCCTGCTTTAGCCTTGACCCATACAGATGAGGCCCTTCTACCATCCACTGCGTTCCAGCCCTCAGGTTGGGAATGTCCACCTTGGGGGAGCAGCCACGCCATTTCAGCCTCTCTTCCCTTTCTATCCTTTCCCTCGTGGTCTTCTTTCCTTTCTATCCCCTTCCTGTCTTACGGGAATTTACCTAATTGATATCCATCATCTATAATGTGACTTTATGGGAAAATTCCATAATCTGCAATGACCAGGCTCTGTTCTTGACAGTAAAAGAAGTGTTTGGAATTTAGAGAACTTTATTTTTTCTCAGCAAAACCTATTTTTCAAGGCTGCTAACTTGCTATTGCCTCAAAACTCTCTCTCTCTATTTTTTTGGTATGCTGTATAGTGGGGTCACATTTCATTATTTTTCCATGTGAGAATCCTGTTATTGAGCACCACTAGTTGATTTTTTGTTGTGGTGGTTTTTTTGTTTGTTTTGTTTGTTTGTTTGGAGGCGGGGGAGTGCATGGACCAGGAATCGAACCCGGGTCTCCCACATGGCAGGCGAGAATTCTACCACTGAACTACCCTCACACCCCCTTCAAAACTGTTTTGACATAAAGTGGGACAGTGATTTTGGGGGGCTAGACCTTGGGTGCTGCTCACTCCTGCTCCTGACAGTAAAAGTCACTGCTTATTGGGTGGGAGTTACAGGGCAAGAAGGCTCCCGGGGAACGAAATCCACATGATCTTCCATCTCAAAAAGTTATTTTTCTACGGAAAAGCAGAAAAATATTTGTGTTCAGCGTATATACTACAGCATTATTTGTAATTAAAATAAAATTGGAAACAAATTAAATATTTGACAAAAGGGAATTAGTTGCGATTTCACATGGCATCACAGAAGACCATTCATTTACATGGGGAAAATTTTTGTAGCACATTGTTAGGTGAAGAGAGAAGATTACAAAATAATGTATTCAATATGCTTACATTTTGTAAAAGAAGAAGAAAAAGTATATAACTACGCCTGGAAATTTTTACACGAAATGTTTATATTTCCTATATCTGGGTGGTGAAATGATGAGTGATTTTTATTTTCTTCTTTGTGCTCTCTCATATTTTCCAAATTACCAGCGAACATATGTTGGTTTTGCGGTCAGAAATAAATGAATGATGAATGTTTTCTTTGTGTTTTGAAGAAGAAAAGGCAGGTGCCCCCCTGATGGGGGCGAAGAGGGCAGAAGCAATGTCCAGACGCAGGACGCTGTGGCCCTAGTGGCCCCTCCAAGTCTGAGTGCTGAGAGCAGAGGGGCCTGTCCCGGCGTGGTCGCTCCCCAAGCCCTTGGACAAAGTCCAATCTTCAGCCAGCACAGACAGTGCCTGCTCCCTAGGAAGCCTCCCTCCCGTAGAAACACTCCAATTTATTAAAGAACCGCGGTGCCAGGAGGGCTTTTTGCCTGTGTTCAAACCTTGAGCATCCCAGAGCTTCAATCTTTTATGAAATAGCGTTTCATTTTCCCCTCTCTACTAAGGGTTATTACAAGGCACTGAGTAGTTCTTCATACATCAATTTTTAATCTAGTTAAAGTTTTTTTTTTTTCCACTTGGCCATTGCTCATAAATAAAACATTTTTATTTTTATAATTTTGCTCCAATTCCTTCTGTAGGTTTTGTTTGTTTGGTTTAGAATGGCCTTCCACTGGGGAAGAGGAAAGGGGTGAATGTGTCACTGTTCCGACCAAATCCTTCTTCTTAAACCTTCTGTGGCTCCCCATTGCTAACAAGAGACAGCCCATACTTTTAGCATGGCACGCAAGACCTGCTGTGACCTGGCCCAAATATCTATACTAGCTCACTTCCTCTGCCTGTCCCTTCATCTTCTACTGCCACATACCCTACCAGTCAGGAAGAGCTACTGGTCCAGAGCACACCCCATTCTCCAGGCTTCCTGTCCAGCCCAAGTCCTCTGCCTGGAGTGCTTGGAATAGACTTGGAGTGGTTTTAACTTAATGTGTTTCCTCATGGTTTTCTCTAAGTTGTGCCTAAGTTACTGTCTCCCTTTGCCCAGTTCCTCTGTAGATAAGGTTGCAGCTTAAAGAACTCGGGACTTGGGGTCAGACAGACCTGGATTTGAATTACACTTGGTGATACTCGTCCAGAAATGGAGGATCCATTTGCTTATTCACAAAATGGAAAGAGTAAGACCCACATAAAAGGGCAGGTATGGAAATTAAATAAGATTGCAAATGTGAAAGTGCTGAGATGAGACCCTGGCATATAGTAGGAATTCAATAACTGATTGGGAAAGCTGAGTCTTAGGCCATATTTATGTATCCAATTCAAGTTTATTTGAGACAACTATAAACCCACCACCTAGATTCAACAGTTGTTCAGTTTTGACAGTTGGTCATATACTTTATCCTACTTATCACTCTGTATCTATCTACCTACTTACCTACTTATTTATCTGCTTGCCTATATATATATATATGTTTGTTTGTTTGTTAGGTCTGGATCACTTGAAAGAAGTTGTAGACATAATGGTTCTTCATCCTCCATGCATCTAAAAATAAGAAAAATTATCTTATAACCCAAATGCCATTTTGTACCTAAGAAGACCAATAGTAATTATATATTATTTAATACCAGTCTACATTAAAGTTTACTCAGTTGTCCCCAAAATGTCTTTTATAGTTTTTCCCCTAACCAAGATCCAATCAAAGTGCATATGCTACATTTGGTCTTTATATCTCTTCTGTCTGTTTTAATCTATAACATCCTTCACACATAGGCCTTTATTGACTTTGTGAAAATGCCAGGCCAGCTTCCTTGCAGAACGTCCCACATTCTGGAGTTTTCTGATGGTTCCGTTATGGTATCACTTAACTTTTTCCTCTATCCCTTGTATTTTGTATAAACTGGGAATTGGGGCCTAAGATAAGATTCAATTCAGGGACAACGTGTTGACAAGACGACTTGTAGGTGATGCCAGCACTTCATATAAGACCACAAGACAGAAGGCTTGTAACATCAGATTTTCCCACTGACACTCTGGTCACTCGTTAAGGGAGTGACCCCTAGACCCCCTGTAGAGTGGACTTCACCATGGGCAGTCAGCAAATAAGCTACAGGGCGATATTTTGGCAGTGTCAATACCCTGTTTCTCAACAGCTTTTCTTCCAACAGTTTGACATCACATTGATGATCCTTACCCAAATCACGGGAGTTTGGAAAATGTGCTTTTCTAATTCTGTCATTCCTTTTAAAGTTATTAGTTGGCATAGGCTCTAGATCTTCCTAACACGGCCAAGTAGGTCATTCTTTCTCTTTAATTACTGTGCTGGTTTGAAAGTGTTGTGTACCCCAGAAAAGCCATGGCCTTTGATATTGCAGGGTGGAAACCTTTGATTAGATTGTTTCCATGGGGGCTGACCCACTCCATTGTGGGTGCCACTTTTTTTTTTTTATTAGATTACTCCATGGATAGTGACACGCCCCATTGTGACTCCCCCCATTCAAGGTGGGTCTTGATTAGTTTACAGCAGTCTTTTAAAAGGGGAAACATTTTGGAGAAAACACAGTTGCTTCAGAGCCAACAGAGGTACAGACATTTGGAGATGGTTGGAGTGTTGACAGAGAGAGCAGATGCCTAGACAGAGACGTTTGGATCTCAGCAGACATCGCCATGTGCCTTCCCATGAGATGTTAAGCAAGCCAGAACCCAGAGTTGTGTCCTGGAGGAGCTAAGTGAAGGCCCACAGATGTTTAGAGAGGAAACTACTGGCATCAGAAGCTGGAAGCAACAGAACTGGGAGCAAGGACCAGCAGATGCCAACACATGCCTTCCCATGTGACAGATACTGGTGTCCCTTGAGTCAAGGTATCCTTCTCTGTATGACATTTTTGTGGCCTTACAGCTGTAAACTTGTAATTCAATAAACTCCCTTTTTAAAGCCATTCCATTTCTGGAATATTGCATTCCAGCAGCATTTAACAAACCAAAACAATTACCAAGTTTCAGAGTAACGAGTTGGAACATTGGTTACCTTCAATGTTGGCATCTGAGATTCTCTTCTCTCTACATATTCACTAGGACTTATGGATTTCTTTTATTAATGCAATGTGCTTTGATTCATTACTGTCAATATTGGTGTTGATACTTAATCCTCATTTGGCAAGTGGGAGCCCCTTCCAGCAAGCTCCTGTGTCTTTTATACCTTACCCATTTTTCCTAACGTGTTTTGATGAAAATTTCAAATAACTAGAAAATTTGAAAGAGGCTCCCAGTGAACATGAGTATACACAGCACCTAGATTCTGCCATTCTTATCTTATTGTACATGTGTTATTATAGGACTATCCTACTATCTACCATTAGCCATCCATAAATTCACTGTGGTGTAAAGTTAGGATCCAATTCTATATTTTCCCAAGTGATTACTTGTTATCTTATGCCATTTTTTTCTTCTCTTTTTTCTGTACCATTTATTTTAAATGTTCACATATCTCTAAGGACTTGAGATTCCTTTCTTCATAACATCAAATTTCCATGGGTTGTAGAATTTTGTTTTATCTGGTTCTATTGATATGTCTATTTATGTATCAATCTCATATTATTTTAATTTTAGAAGCTTTCTTATTATGTCTTAATATCTGGTAGATCAGATATTAAGTTCCCCTGGCCAATGCTCTAATTTTTTGGTATTTTCCTGGCTATTTTTTATTGTTCCCATATGAACTTTAGAATCAAGCTGGCAAGTTAAAAAAAAAACTGTTGGTATTTTTTACTGGGATTGTACTAAATTTATATATTACCTTAGGTATACTGATTTGTACTATTTAAGAAAAGCATCTACGGAGATTATCATAATCTTCCTCTAAAATCTATTACACTTTAAAATTAATTGAATAATTTTGAACCATCTTTGAATTGTAATAAAATTTGGTCTTTAAAAAAATTATTAGGGAAGTTGTAGCTTTACAGAAAAATCATGTAGAAAATAAAGAGTTCCCATATAACCCTCCCTTACAAACACAGCTTTTCCTTTTTTTTTTTTATTCTTTTTTCCTCAGCCTGAATCATTTCAAATGTCTTGTCTTCAAGTTCTCTGATTCTTTTTTCTATCAACTACAATCTGCTGTTGAAAGCTTCTAAGGCATTTTCCTTTCAGTTACTGTGGTCTTCAACTCCAGGATTTCTGTTTTGTTCCTTTTTAACATCTCCATTTCTTTATCGAGATTCTTATATTGTTCATTCATTGTTTTCTTAATATTCTTCAGCTCTTTCTCTGTGTTCTCCTTTATCTCTTTGAGCATACCAAGGATCGTTTGTTTTTGTTTTAATTCTTTGTCCAGTATGTCCAAGGCTTGGCCTTCTTGGTTGATGGTTTCTGGATTTCTGTCTCCTGCCTTTGGATGAGTTATTTCCTGTTTCTTCCACTTCTAGTATTGTGCACTTTACAGGTCTCTTCTTTTCAAATCCCTATAGTCAGTATTCTAATCTTATCAGTTCACAGCCATGCTCTCGGTGGTGCTTTCTTACTCAGGATCTGGTTGGTGTCATTTGGAGTCTATCACCCTAGGACCCTGCTGCATTCTTCTCTATTGCATCCATTCTCGACCTGGCATTCTCTGTTGTGGACTCAGAGTCAATTTTGCTGGTGTCACTAGTTCATTTTCCCATGTAATGTATTTTGAACTTGTAGTATTTTCTGACTTACAGTTATGCTGTAGGCATGGACTAAGTAATTTTATGGTTATTAGTGACTGTTCAATAACAACTCTGCTATGCATAGAGGATGCTCTCCTCTTACTGGGAGTAAAAGACAGGCATTCTCTCCTACTTTTGCCTCAGTTAACCTTCTAAAAAAAACTGGGTGAAGTTACCCTCTCCTTACTCATAGAATGAATCTGGGGAAAACCCAAATTAAAAACATTTAATTAGATCTCAGACCTCAGTGTCCCAAGTCAGACATGAAACCAAATCTCTACTTTCGATTGGGCAACCAAAGGGACTGGCTGGAAGGTTCAAGGGAACAGGCAGCAGTGGATCAGTGGCTATAAACATTCAACCACTCCAAAATCACCATGTAACAGATATGTATTTGGCACTCACCAGGTGCCAGTGTTGTGTCCTGGAAAATAAAGATGAACAAGGCAGACATTCCTCTCACCATCGTGAGCTTTGGGACTATGGAAACCCAAAGGAGATGCCTATAGGTTGTTCTCAGGGCTCAGGGAAGGTTTTCACAAATCAGGGACATGAGGATGAGCAGGGGTCAAGTAGAGGAAGGACAAAGAGAAGACGTGAGTGTAACCAGTGAAGGAGCAAGTGCCCAGAAGCAAGAGGGAACCTGAAGAGCTGGCAGCATGGTGAAATGGCTGGAGTTGAAGCAGGCAGGGCCATCTGCAAGAGCCAGGGTGCGACCCCAAAGACAACGGAAGGGGGTCCTGCAGGGAGAGACGTACGTGGACAGCCACAGCATTTCAGGGCAGCTGCAGTCAAAGCAGAGATCTAGGCCAGACCTGCTCTGCACAGGCAGCCCTGCTAGAAGCTGCACACTGGTGGAGACAGGAAGCTCACCTCTCCTTGAGAGTCCATATCGCTGAGTGGCTCTAACTACAACAGAATTCTTCAAGTAGCGGAAAGCGCTTCCCCAAACAGCTCTGCTTTTTCTTCATGTATTATCCTTTTCCGCTGAAACAGATGATACTGTTATAGTCCATGATGTTGGCAGAGGCTGCTGGCCTTGTCATAAATCCTAAATAACCCGACGTGGGAAAGCAGCACACGCAGCTGCTTCATACACCCAGGAATTCCAGTGGCGAAGGCAGCTTGCTGCCCACCACCGAGGGCTCTGACAGGGATGCTGGCTATATGCGATGGCCAGATCTTAATAAAGGCTCTATTCACGACTTCTGCGACAGCTGCCACTTCAACACAAAGGACATAATAAACGGCAGCTGCCTGATATTAGTCCCACTCCTGAGTTTTGTTCATCTCTACTCCCCTTTTCCACCCTCACTCACCTTGACTCTATTTTCTATTCTTGGCATCTATTCAGGCACCTCCAGGTTATTCCAGGGCCTGGCTCCTGCCGACCTCAGTTTCTAGTTTCCTGTGTCTTGGTCAAGAGCCTGACCCCCACCTGGACTCTTTTTGGGTCCTACGAACCCTGGGCCATCACCACATGTTACAGGCCTGCTCACCTGAGCCCTGTGTGACACTGAGCTATTAAGCAAATCCCATAAAATGGAGGTATCTGCTACCAAGTACGTTTCACAAAGGAAAAGAGAATTTCTGCTATCAAAAGTATATTTATTTCCAGGGGACCTATCACTCACAAAAATTCATGGGAGAGAGTCCCAAGAAAATCAAGGGCATTTGCATTACAATCCACCTCCGTGCCCAAAAATATCCTGCTGAATGTGCAGAATTTCAAGCTAAAAATTATGGTTTGCTTATTTGCAGGAAAGAAATGAATGCTCAGGAGAGGAGGGGGAGAAGTCAGAAGAGCCAATGTTTAAATACTCAGACACCTGAAGGAAATCACTTCGTAAACTTTGAACAAAGAATCACCCTTGGCCCTTCAGATTTTGGAGCTGGCCCTGGCAGGGGTGGCAGAGGGAAAGGCATTGCATTTTGAGTAGGCTCAAAAGGGTTGGAAATCCTGGCTCTCCTGCTAGTTGGATGATCTTGGGCAGCTCTCTCTCTGGTCCTCCATCGCTAAGAGGGAGGTGATGGTGACACATCGTTGTTAGGATTCTATCTGTGCTCAGCAAACTCGTCCACCCAAATCTCCTTCATGGCAGAGGAAAGCGAGCAAGAATTTGATCCAGAAATGTGCCCTCCCCATCTACGACCCAGGAGCCAGGGATGATGCTCGAAGTGGCTTGCACAAAGTGGAAAGGCCTTTGACATCTTTGTGCTTGAGGCCAAAATTTTATATGAATTTGTGTCTGACTCTACAATATTCTATGTTTAGTATAAAGGCACTGAAATCAATTACTACCCAGGAAAATGAAAGTCAACAACAAAAATTTCCTACCTGGCTGGTAGGTTAATGGGATAAGTTTGCTCTTGATACAAGAGAATAACTGATACTTACTGGACACTTCCTCCACGTGGAGCATCACATCGAGAGCGTGCCAAATATTATTTTAGTTCATTCTTGCAACCTTATGAGGGAAGTACTTGTATTATTTCCACGCTGCTAATGAGGAACCTGCCCAAGTTTGCATGACAACAAAGTGGCAAAGGAGGACTCAAAACCCTGTCGGCAGGACCCTCCAGCCCGAGCACAAGCACAGCGTGCTTTCCAGCCCACCTCTAGTGGCTCCAAGCAATGGGGCTGAACTGCAGAGCAGTGGCAACCATCAGGGTAATGCCCAGGGTGTTTTTCTCCACGACGTTTTAAGGATCCAGACTTATGTGAACATGTGGATCCAAGCATTCCTTTTTTTTTGGATATTGCTTTAAGAGGCTCAGGCAGTGTCTAAAGAGGTGCCATCTCAAGGCAATCTTGGAAAAGTGTCCCCGATGAGCCCTGATCTCAGGGCAAGGCTCGGCAGAAGATATTTACAGTGGGAAATCTGGAAGGTGCTGAGGGCTCTATTTTTACTACCAACCCTATAATTTTCATCCTACGGTATCCCTTCCCCCATGAAGCTTCCTCATGCACTTCTCAGACTCGTCTTGGGCAGTAGAAACTCTCAGTGTAGCCTTGCAATTGTCTGAAAGTGACCGCCTGGAAAAAAAAAATCTGCTAGATAACCCAGCTCTGTGAACCACATTTATCCTCCCCCTTTTTCTCTAAAGTCTGTCTGTAGAGAAAACTGATAATTCAACAGTGAGGGGACACCTTTCACTCAATTTGCCTTCCAGTATCTCCAGCCCGTTCAGGGGTTGTCTGGTTTATGGAACCGTGCCATGTGGGAGGCCTGCAGATGTGAAGTGCTCTTATTCTCCCCCTCTTACTGCCCCCAGTAGCACACCCCTTAGTCATATCTCAGGAAGAAACCCTGACCTTCTGGGTCCTTGTGGTTCTCAGAAGTCCGCTCCGGGCCCACTTCTGGGTCAGCGCCCTCCCGGGTCTCACCCGCGCCGGACTGCAGTGGGCGGGGCCTGCTCTTGGCTCCTCCTCTTGTTCTGGCGTCAGAGTTGGGGAGGAGGGGTACGGTCTGCTCCTGCCATGCTTTCTGTGATCTGAGAGGAGACCGTGAGATGCTGCGTGATTTGGGGGCTGTGCTCTGGGCTGTTTACTCTCTGAGCCTTGTTCTGTGAGCAGAGCAAGAGGCCTGAGAGTCTGTGAACTTACCCAATATTCTTTTAATAAGTTACTTTTTTACTTAAATCTAACAACCGTCCATAGCTAAAACAAAGGTATATTAGTGTATTTAAGAAGACTTTCAGAGTTATATTTGTCTAAAAGGATGATGAATTAAACTAGGCTATTTTTGGCAAAAGTTGCCTTTTAAAAAAATATTTTTATTGAGAAATCTTCACACACATACAGGCCATACATGGTGTTCAATCAATGATTCACAATGTCATCACATAGCTGTGTATTCATCACCATGATCATTTTTAGAACATTTGCATCACTCCAAGAAATTGAAATAAAAAGAAAAATATCATATATCCCATACCCCTTACCCCTCCCTCTCACTGACCCACAGTATTTCAATCTACCCAATTTATTTTACCCCTTATACCCCTATCATTTATTTATTTTTATCCATATATTTTTACTCATCTGTCCATACCTTGAATAAAAGGAGCATCAGACACAACGTTTTTGTAATCACACAGTCACACTGTAAAAGTTATATCTTTATACAATCGTCTTCAAGAATCAAGACTATTGGAACACAGCTCAGCAGTTTCTGGTACATCGCTCCAACCACTCTAATACACCATAAACTAAAAAGGAATATATATATATATATATATATATATTGCATAAAAATAACCTCTTGACTCTGTTTGAAATCTCTCAGCCATCGAAACTTTCTGTCCCATGTTGCCAGGGAGATTTATACTCCTGGGAATCAAGTCACACGTAGGGGGCAGGGCAGTGAGTTCACCTGCTGAGTTGGCTTAGAGACAGTGGCCACATCTGAGCAACAAAAAATGTTTACTGGGGGTGACTCTTAGTCATAATTATAAGTAGAAAGTTTTTTTTTTAACTGCCACACCAACACACTGGAAAAATGGATTGGAAAACACTTCTAGGCAAAATGTCATTAGTGATTCTGACTCAGGAAGAAATAGAAGATCTCAACAAACCAATCACAAGTAAAGAGATTCTATCAGTCATAAAAAGTCTTCTTACAAGGAAAAGCCCAGGGCCAGATGGTTTCACAGGGGAATTTTGTCAAACATTCAAAAAAGTACTAACACCAATCTTGCTCAAACTTTTCCCAAAAATTGAGGGAAAAGCAACACTACCTAACTCATTTTATGAAGTTAACATCATTTTAATACCAAAACCGGGTAAAGATGCTATAAGAAAGGAAAACTACAGGCCAATCTCCCTAATGAACATAGATGCAAAAATTCTCAGCGAAATACTAGCAAATCAAATCCAATGATACATTAAAAGAATTATACAACATGACCAAGTGGGATTTATACCAGGAATGCAAGGATGGTTCAACACAAGAAAATCAATTAATGTAATACAGCATCTTAACAAATCAAAAGAAAAATCACCTGATCATCTCAATTGATGCTGAAAAAGCATTTGACAAAATTCAACATCCTTTTCTGATAAAACACTTCAAAAGATAGGAATCAAAGGTAACTTCCTCAATATGATAAAGGGCATATATGAAAAACTCATAGCTAGCAACATATGCAATAGTGAGAGACTGAAAGCCTTTCCCCTAAGATTGGGAATGAGACAAGGATGCCCTCTATCACCACTATTATTCGACATTGTACTAGAAGTTCTAGCTAGAGTAATCAGGCAGGAAAAAGAAATAAAAGGCATCAAATTAAAAAGAAAGAAGGAGAACTTTCCTTATTTGCAGATTCCATGATACTTTACTTGGAAAGTTCTGAGAAATCAACAACAAAGTTTCTTGAGATAATAAACAAACTCAGCAAGATGGCAGGATGTAATATTAATGTGCAAAAGTCAGTAATGTTTCTGTATGCAAGAAATGACCTAACAGAGGAGTCAATGTGCTGCTTTGAAAAGATGTATGTCCCCTAGAAAAGCCATGTTTTAATCTAAATCCCAATTTCATAAAGGCAGAATAATTCCTATTCAATACTGTATGTTTGAAACTGTAATCAGATCATCTCCCTGGATGGTGTGATTTAATCAAGAGTGGTTGTTAAGCTGGATTAGGTGATGACATATCTCCACCCATTTGGGTGGGTCTTGATAAGTTTCTGGAGTCCTATAAAGGAAGAAACATTTTAGAGAATGAAAGAGATTCAGAGAGAGCAGAGAAATCAGCAGTACCATGAAGCAGAGAGTCCATCAGCCAGAACTTTGGAGATGAAGAAGGAAAACACCTCCCAGGGAGCTTCATGAAGCAGGAGGCCCGGAGAGAAAGCTAGCAGATGATGCCTTACTTGCTATGTGCCCTTCCATCTGAGAGAGAAACTGTGACTGCGTTTGCCATGTGCCTTCTCACTTGAGAGAGAAACCCTGAACTTCATCAGCCTTCTTGAACCAAGGTATATTTCCCTGGATGCCTTTGATTGGGCATTTCTATAGACGTGTTGTAATTGGGACATTTTCTTGGCCTTAGAACTGTAAATTAGAAACTTATTAAATTCCCCTTTTTAAAAGCCATTCCATTTCTGATATATTGCATTCTGGCAGCTAGCAAATTAGAACAGTTAAGGAAAGGATTCCATTCAAAATAGCAACTAAAAGATTTAAGTACCTAAGAATGAACTTAACTAGGGAAGTAAAGGACTTGTACACAGAAAACTACATAACATTGTTAAAAGAAATCAAAGAAAATGTAAATAGATGGAAAGACATTCCCTGCTCATGGATAGGAATGTTAAATAGACTTAAGATGTCAATCCTACCCAAATTGATCTACAGATTCAATGCAATACTAATGAAAATTCCAACAACCTACTTTGAAGATTTGGAAAAACTAGTTACTAAATTCATCTGGAAGGGAAAGAGACCCCAAATAGCTAAAAGCATCCTAAAAAAAGAAGAACAAAGTAGGAAGATTAACACTTTCTGATATTAAAACTTATTATAAAGCCACAGTGGTCAAAACAGCACGGTACTGGCACAAAGATAGAAGTATTGACCAATGGAATTGAATTGAAAGTGCAGAAATAGACCACCAAATCTATGGTCAACTGATTTTTGACAAGGCCTCCAAATCTACTGAACTGGGTCAAAACAGTCTTTTCAAAAAATGAGCATGGGAGAATTGGATATCAATAGCCAAAGGAATGAATGAGGACCCTTACCTTATGCCCTATACAAAAATTAACTCAAAGTGGATCAAACATCTAAATATAAGAACTAGCACCATAAAGCTTCTAGAAGAAAATGTAGGGAAACATCTTCAAGACCTAGGGATAAGAGGTAGCTCCCTAAACTTTACACCCAAAGCACAAGCAACTACAACAAAAAAATAGATAAATGGTAACTCCTCAAAATCAAATGCTTCTGCACCTCAAAAGATTTTGTCAAAAAAGTGAAGAGGGAACAACTCAATGTGAGAAAATATTTGGAAATCACACATCAAACAAAGGTTTGATAGCCTGTATTCACAAAGAAATCATACAGCTCAACAACAACAAGACAAACAACCCAATGATAAAATGGGCTAAAGATATGAATGGACATTTTTCTGAAGAGCAAATACAAATGGCTCAAAAGCACATGAAGAGATGCTCATTTTTATTAGCTACAAGGGAAATTCAGATCAAGACTACAATGAGATACCACCTCATACCTATAAAAATGGCTGCTATTAAACAAAGGAAACTACAAATGTTGGAGAGGATGTGGAGAAATTGGAATATTTATGCACTGCTGGTAGAAATGTATACTGGTACAGCCAATATGGAAGACAGTTTGGCAGTTCCTTAGGAAACTTAACACTGAACTGCTCTATGACCCACCAATAGCACTACTTGGTATATACCCAGCAGAGCTGAAAGCTGTGACACAGACATTTGCATATGGATGTTCATAGCAGCATAATTCAGTCACCAAAAGATGGAAACAATCAAAATGTCCATCAATAGATGAGTGGATTAACAAAATGTGATATATACATATGATGGAATATTATGCAGCAGTAAGGTGAAATGATGTTCTGGAGTAAATGACAAGATAGTTGAGACTTGAGGACATAATACTGAGATAAATAAGCCAGAAACAAAAGGATAGATACTGTATGACTCCACTTTTATGACCATGTTAAAGTTAAAATCAGAGGCTTATAATACAGTATATAGGGGACTTAGAGATACATAGAAGCTATAAATGGGTGAATGGTTAGCTAATGAGGTTGAACTCAAATGTAAGGGAATAGAAGTGAAGGTGGTTCACTAGTGGGTCTGTTACTAATATTACCATACTGAAGGTGAACATGATTGAAAGGGGTTGTATAGACCTATGTGTCCCACTGATTAACACAAGTATAAAGAAGTTCTTACATAAACTACTTCAAAATTATAATTCTTGTACAAAGAATATTTAAGTTCAGGGTAGAAGGGGAAAACTGCTATTGTATGCTATGGGCTATGTTTAACAGGAAAACATCTGCAGTACCACAGCAACAGCAGGGGTAAATAATGGGGGGATGGACAAGAATTAAGGGAGGCTTAGATTTCCTATTTGGTGAGGGTGCGCTTATTGGTTATCTTTCTCTAAGGAACGATGAAATTATCTAAAATTGAGATTATTGATGGACTGTGGACTTTGGGCATTATACATGTTGCCTAATAAATGCAGGTGGCTGAAGGATGCACTGACTGAGAAGTAGATTGGTGAACAATGATGTATACATATGATTGAATATTGTGCTGCTACAAAAAGGAATGAAGTTGTGATGCATGTAACATTGTGAATGAACCTGTGGGAGATTTGGTGAGGCAAAATAAGCCAGAAACAAAAAAGCAAATATTGTATGGTCTGCTTTAGAAAATGCTTATAAGGAAACAGAGGCCTAGATTGTAAGCTCTCACAGCAGTCACATTTAGTCCACAGTGGTAATTACTATTTCTGGATTTTGAGAGATTGTTTTTTATATATATATAGCATGGTGTTTAGAAATAAAAATGAAGCCAATCAGGTTGGGATTAAGGTAATTCAGAACACAGGGGTAAGGAAGACATTTTCTATATTTTAGAACCTCACCTATTTTTTGAGACCAATGGAAGAAAGGTTTATTTTGTATGGAACCTAAATTTTCTGTAGCACATAATCTGGCCTAAGCTGTCTGGATAGCTCATTTAAGCAATTGAAGCACAGGGAACCCAGAATAAGAGGGAGGGTCTGTAATCCTGTATAGCATGATGTAATGCTTGGATACAACCAAGAATATATTAAACAGATAATCAAAAAGATTTGGCAAAGTCCCTTGAGGGATAGGAGAAAAAATATGGAACTATTAAACTTCATCACCGGGAAACCCCTAATACTGTGTCAAACATTAGAGACACGCAAATCAATAGGCCAAACCCTTAATCTTGAGGCTTACTCTTGTGAAGCTTATGTAGGTAGTGGAGAAGCTTAGCCTACCTATAGGCATGCCTAAGAGTTACTTCTGGAGGACCTCTTTTATTGCTCATATGTGGCCTCACTGTCTCCCTGACAACGTGGGAGATGACTACCAGGGTTGAGTCTGGCCCTAGCACCATGGGATCAACAATGCCATCCTGACCAAAAGAGGGAAAAAATGTGTAACTAATAAGGTATTTGTGGCTGAGAGAGTTCAAAAAGAGTCAAGAGGCTACTCTGGAGGTCGCTCTTATGCAAGCTTCAGTTAGACATTTTTACCTATCATAACTTACCAAACCCCAACCAAAACCATTCCAGCCAATCCTAAAGAACACCTAGGGCAATATATAAGATTATACAAAAGTTCAATGCACTAGAGTAACTTTCCAGAAACCTACCACCTCCAGATGGGTCCCTGGACCAGGTAAGTCCTGAAACCTTAAGGGGCCAGTCTCCAGAACATCAGCTAATTCCATCACCCTACCCCATATTATTGACAGCCCCTTCCAACATGAAAAAGTTAGAATGGCCATAGCCCAAATATCCCTACAGAGTGGGATAGAAAGATCAAAGGTGACGGTGGAGTTATTCAGAGAAGATAGGGTTTAACAATTGAGTATGATTACTGAATCCTTATATTGATATTTCTTTTAGTCTCCAGTATCTTAGAGCAGCTAGAGGTAAAAAACCTAAAATTATGGAATTGTAGCCCATATATTGAAATCTGTTCTACAACTAATTGTTGTGTTGTGCTTTGAAATTTATTGCTTTTTTTGTATATATGGTATTTTTCACAAAAAAGAAAAAAAGTTGATTGTGATGATAAAAAATATATATTTATTCCTTCTAGCCTCCAATGTTCTGGAGTTGCTAGATGGAAAAATCTGAAGCGATGGTATGGTAGCCCATGACAAACTCTAGGAGCTGTCCTGTAACTACTTGTTGAAGAGTGCTTTGAAAATCATTGCTTTTTTTCTTTCTTTGCTTTGTATATATGCTATATTATATAATAAAAAAAAGTTTAAAAATATCATTAGTGAATGATGCTTTGGCTTCTGGTGACCTCATATTTTGCAGTGGCTTTGATGAGGATCTCCACTCTTGAGCTTTAATCATTAGAGAATTGGTCCCTTGTTTGCAAATATTCTTGAACTTTTTCTAGTAGATATTTTGCTTGATTAAAAAATAATCTTAAAAAAATCTTGGGTAATACTGAAAATTCATCACCAGCTATTTTCCTGTCCAGACATTTTATGATAGAACAATTAGAAATCAAGCAATTAAATATGGATAAAATGGTCGAACAATTAACATCTAAGATTTTATCCAAGTGTAAGTTATATAATAATGAGAATTCCTAAAAGTTTTACTAAGCACCTACTGTAGATCCAACCCTGGACTAACTACATGATTAAATGAAATAACGAAATATTTCAACAAACTTTAGAGACCTAACAACAACCCTATGAAACCTGAATTATCATCTTCACTTTATAGATAAAGAAACTGAGGTCAAAGAGATTAAATGTCCTCTGTCTCTCAACCTGCTGTCCAAGTGGGTCTTCAAAGTGCATTAGTTATATTGATGATATCAATATCACCTTCTCTAGTTTTGGAGACTTCTGGCAACATTTCTAAAATATTGGCTGCTAACTACAGTGAAGTGTTTGGCATCTGTTTTCCATGCTTCACGTTGTGTGACAATCATATCTCCATTGCAGAGAATAAAATCCATCCTAGCCAGTGTGCACAGAGATTGTTACACAATTAATTGGGACAGCAAGGAAACATATCCTAGGATGAATCTGTAGAAACAACCCCCTTAGTATCATGACAGAACTGGCTCACCAAAAGAGCTTGTATTAGTCAGGGTTCTCTAGGGAAACAGAATCAACAGGCGATATCTGTAAATATGAGATTTTATAAACATGTCTCACAGAATTGTGGGGATGCACGAGTTCAAATTCCATAGGGCAGGCCACTGGCTGGCAACAATGATGAAGGTGTTCGATGAATTCTGCAGGAGAGGCTGGCTGGCTGATGTAGACAATTGTCTCATCTGCCTGCTGACATCATCACCTCTCAAAATTATTCAACTGATTGGATTAAATCCAACTGATTAGATTCTCTCATTGCAGAAGACACTCCCTTTGGTTAATCCTAGGTGTAATCAACCATAGATGCAATCAGCAGACTGAGAATTTAATAAATCAGCCTTCTGGCTTATTAACCAGCCATGAAATGTCCTTACTTGACTAGCCAACTGAGCACCATCACCTGGCCAATTTGACACATGAACCTAACCATTGCTATAGGAAGCAACTTCAGAAATGAGCTTCAGGGTGGGCCACGGTGGCTCAGCAGGCAGAGTTCTCACCTGCCATGCCAGAGACTGGGGTTCGATTCCCGGTGCCTGCCCATGAAAAAAAAAAAAGAAAAAAAGAAAGAAAGAAATGGGCCTCAGAAGCTTGCTACCTCTGCTACAAGCAGGAAGCCACCTCTGCTGGACTGGGAAGCTGCTCTAGAGCAATGTCGCCTGTGCCGAGATCTGCACCAGTGAATGGAGGCCTGGTATCTGTTCCTCTCCACATTTAACCAGGTTCTAAAATCAAGTCTAGCACACAACACAGTAAAGATGGGATCAGAGTGACTGACTTTTCCTTTTACCTCAGACTGCAATATGGCTTGGTGTGGCACAGATACTGCTCCTGTCTTTATTTAGAATTTTGATATTTTGTTCTTCATGGATTTTTTGCATTGATTTGATGTTTTTAAATGTGGTGTTTAAATATTGTCTTGATGACTGAGTATTTTTCATACCTCTTTAAATTTCAGGCCTGAGGCAAGTGCATCTGATTGACATTATTAAATCACATGTGGATCCCTGGTTGCAAAGGGGTCTGGGAAATACACTGTTTAGTGTTCAGGCCTATAAAATACAGAAAAGTCTGATAGGAGGAGGTTGAACAGATATTGACAAAGCCAATAGCTAATATCAACCACACATGGCAATTTTGAAAGTGACCTTGCAGAGGAAGCTACAAATCATATTTACTTGTTTGTGCTTTTTATTGTGTGGCATCCTGCCAATAACTCTCTCTCCCTCTCCCTTTCTCTGTCCTTCTCTGTTTCTTGCTTTCATTAAACATTTCCATGATTGTCTTATAACGTTCATTGGGTGAAAGATAGTTTCTTGAGATAGTGCTTTTCTTCCCACACATAAGAGATAAAAAAGTTTTGGTTCTTGGGTGGGCCATGGTGGCTCAGCAGGCAAGAATGCTTGCCTGCCATGCCAGAGAACCCGGGTTCAATTCCCGGTGCCTGCTCATGTTAAAAAAAAAAAAAAAAAAAAAACCCAAAAAGTTTTGATTCTTTTGTACCTTGAAACTAAAAACTCATATTTTAAAAATAAACAGATCCTTTCTATGCTTTTCTAGATTGTGTGTGGCTGTTCACTGTCTCTCCTCTAGTTATGTCAGCAGCGTGACTAGCATTTTCTTTGTTAATTTCACTGTGAAATCCTAAAGGACATTGCATTACTGGTGAAATTCAAGGTGATTTCATGCTTGTTCTAATTTTCATTATTTTGTGCCTTTCCCCTCATTTCAGTATTACACTTTATGTATTTTATTTTCATTCTTGGATTCACATACCTAGTATATTTTAAAATGTTTACACTTCAAAAACGTAATAAAAAGTAATACTAAAACCACAAAAACTTGGAATTTGGGACACTGTTGCCTTATCAGGAAATTTATTGTAGCTTCAAGTGAAATCAGGAACATACATTCCTAAACTGTACAGTTGATGGAGTACAATTACATCTGTGGTTTAATGTTCTTTTTTTTCCACCGTGTTCTTAAAATTTAAACTGCTCATGATTCTTTTTCAAAGAACCATGCTTTTTCAAAGATGGAAGTAGAAAAATGCTAAAAAGAAAGCATGATTATTTATTTTAATAATGAAGGATGGAGGAGGTATTTCTAAAAATGACACCTACCAGAAGCCATAAAAAAAATTAAAAATTCAATTAAATAAAAATTTTAAGTTCTTGCACAGAAAAACTACAAAAAGTCAAAATAGAAACAACAAAAATAAACAGAAAACCAAAAATATTTTGTGACACACATAATAGCAAGGGCAAATTTCCTTAATATTTAAAAAGTTTCTACAAACAAGGAAGAAATGGGCTATCTGCCAAATAGAAATATGGGCAAAGGAGAGGTAGAGAGAGTTCCAAACTGGAATACACAAATACTGTATTTTTCAGTTCTAGAATTCCCATTTGATTCCCTTTTATATATTTTATATTTTTAATATTCTATATCACATCTATTTCTTATACTTTGATTCATTGCAAGCATACTTTCCTTTGCCACATTGTGCATAGTTATGTATCTTCTTTTAAATCCTTATTTGGTAATCCCAACATCATGAAATCCTGAGTTCGGTCTTTCTCGATCATCTCTTCCCTTAAGAATGGTGTATATTTTCCTGATTCATTGTATATTGAGTAATTTTGAATTATATCTTGGACAATTTGAATCTCATGTTGTGGATTCTGTTATATTCCTCCAAAGAGTGTTCATTTTTCTATTGCAGCAGTCAAGAAACTTGTTTAGTCTCAAACTGAAAACCCAGTCTTACCTACAGTGGAAAGCAGTTTAAAATCTCAGTTTTTGAGCTGGTTAAAGTCTACTCCCATGTATACATGCTTCAAAGGAAAGCCACAGATGTAGGCAGATTTCATGGGCAAAATTTGGGGTCTACTTTCTTTAGTTCTCACCTTTTCTCGGTTCTCCCAATTGCATCTGTGATTGCTCTACAGCAGAAAGACAGGAAGTTTTCTATTATTTACAATATTTCCTGGTTAGTAGTTCTTCAGAATGCCTGGCAGAGGCAAACCAAATCCTTGCTGTAGGAGCACACCTTCAATCCAAGTCTTTCAGGATCACCACATATTAAATCAATCAAATCAAGTCTTTCAATGAAAAGAAAATGATCAAATAATTGTAGAAGCCACCATCATCAAGAGTCATCTAAAACTATAATCAGATGTATTTGTCTCCTGGGAACTTTAGATATAAAATGAATAGAGAATGTTTATAGGAATAAAAGAGAATTAAGAATTAAGAACATGAGCAAGGAGTACAGAAACTATAAAAATGATGTGGCATATTTTCAAATAATCAAATAGAACTAACTCAAAAATACAATTAGTAAAATTAAAAAATTAATAGATGGGTTAAATAGCTGACTGGATACAGCTAAACAGAGAATTAATGAATGTGATTTGAGACTTGAAGAAATTAGCCAAAGTGCAACAGAGACAATGATATGAAAAATATGAAAGAGATTATAAAGGACTAATAAATATTCCATTGGAGTTGCATAGAAAATAAGAGATAGGATATTCATATTACATTTTTAAATAATGACCAAGAATTTCCTGGAATTTATCAAATAGTTAAATATTCATATTCAAGAAGGACAACTAATCCCAAGCAAGACAAATAAAAAGAAATGTGTATCTGGATACAGTAATGTGAAATTTCATAATACCCCAAACAAAGAAATGTTAAAAGAAACCAGAGATAACAGCACTGGATATAACCAAAGGAAGAACCAGATTAATGACTGACTCTCAGTAGCAACAATAGAATTGAAAAAAAAAACAGAAAAATCCAGTGGAATAATATCTTTCCCAGCAACTCATAATTACATTTTTGATGAAACTAGGTTGAGAATGAGGATGAAAGAAAAACATTTCTAGGGCTCACAGTTTACCACCAACAGAACTTCACTAAAGGAACCTAAAGGATGTAATTCAGGTAAAAGGGGAACAATTCCAGAAGGAAGATCTGATATGTAGGGAGAAATGGTGAAAAATAAGTTGGTAAACATGTGAGTAAATCTTAAAGAAAAATTGATTGTATAAAATAACAGCAATAATTTGAAGGTGTTTTATAGTTTGCTTAAGTTGCTGAAATGCATTATACCAGAAATGGATTGGTTTTTTCAATGGGGATTTATTAACTTATAAGCTTACAGGTCTAAGGCCATGCAAATGTCCAAATCAAGGCATCAACAGGCAATGCTTTCTCCCTAAAGACCAACTACCAGCAACTGTCAAGGCACAAGGCAATGTCTGCTGGTCTTTCCCTTCTCTCCTGGGTTTCATTACTTCCAACTTCTGCCTTCAGTGGCTTCCTCTCTGTTTCTATGGTTTCTCTCTATTTTCTGTGTGTCCTTCTCTCTCCACTTCCCTGGGTTTTCTCTCGTAGCTTCTTTGGCTTTTCTCTCTGTCTTTGCATCTCTTAGCTTCTGGTTTTTCTCTCTGGCTTCCGTGTGTTTCTCTGTCTTCTGTCTCTCCAAAAAAGGACTCCAGTAAGAGGAGTAAGACCCACCTGGGGCACGCCTCAACTGAAATAACCTAATCAAAAGGTCTCCAGCCACAATAGGTCTACACGCATAGGAATGGATTAGCTTTAAGAACATGATCTTTTCTGGGGTACATACAGCTTCAAACCCTCACAGGTGGGTACAGATATAAGAACTAAATATTGCACAGCAATAACATATAATATGTAGGAGATTATTGGAGTTAAAATGTACTAAGTTTCCTGGCATTTATGGGAGAAAGATAGAGTTATTACAAAACTTTAGATTTTAAATCTGGCATACCTATTAACATCTTAAGTGTAACCAATACAAGAATAGAAGTAGTGTGCAAAACTTTAAAATATTAGATGGAGGGCGGGCCACGGTGGCTCAGCAGGCAAGAACGCTTACCTGCCATGCCAGAGGACCCGGGTTCGATTCCTGGTGCCTGCCCATGTTAAAAAATAATAATAATAAAATAAAATATTAGATGGAAAAAAATAGGGTTGGAAAAATCTATTTCTGAATGAAATAAGAAAGAAAAAAAGAGGAAGCATACAAAAAAGAAAAACAGATGCCAAATAAAATATAGAAATTGTCAGATAAGATTTTAACTTATGGGATTCAGAATTAAAAGGATGCAGAAAGACTGGAAGTAATCAGATGGAAAAATATGTACCAGGCAAATTCTAACCAAAAGAAAGCTGGGGAGACTGTATCAATATCAGATAAAAAGACTTTGATAGGAAAAAAAAGCATTATCAGGGTTAAATTAAGGATGGAAATATAAGATGCTAGAAAGTTCAGTTTATAAGGAAAACAAAATAATTTAATGTCTATGCTCTTATGACATAGGTTTAAATTTATAAAGCAAAAGTTAATCGAATTTTAAAGAGAAAGTGACAAATCCACTATCATAGAGGGAGATTTTATAACATGTCTATATATTGCTGGATCAAGCAAACAAAAATTGGTAAGGATACAGAAACTCTGCACAATCAAATATAACTGGTTCAAACTAATGGATCTATGCATAAAACTCTGTACTCTCAAATTACAGGCTTTTCATTCATATTAAGTATACATATTTTATTTGTGAATATTTGTATAGCTAGGGAATAGGAGAAAAACCAAGAGAGTTTTTAGAATTGGGGCAACTGATCAAAAGGATCAAATGCTGCTGAGAAGGGTTGAAGAGTGTCAACTGGACATATCTGGGGACCTTGATAAGAGCATTTTCAGTGAAATGATAAGGATTCTAGTGAGATTTTAGTGGGCAGAAAATGAGAAAAAGGACATCTCAGGCTGAGGGGACTGAATGAGCAAAACAAAGAGGGCCAACAAAGAATGAGATGTGTAGGGGATGGGAAAGAGAAAGATGAGGCTGCAAATCCAGGGGAAGCCCCTGGAATTCCAAGGTTGGAAAGTTGGACCATATTCCATAGTCCTTGGAGAATCAAGGCAGGGTGTTGAGCAGGGGAGTGTAAATAAAAGAGGATAAATGTTTCCTTAAAAGTAGCCACATGCATGGCTCCTCTCCGGGAATGCTGAGATCCAGCCAGGTTTCTTTGCAGACTCATGTTCCAGGAATTAGGATCCAGTACTTCTGTATCAGTCCTTATTAAGATTGAGCAAGGAAAGAATCATTTCACATGATTACACAGAACCAAGCCATTTCCTGATGCACCTACGCTTGAGACTTAGGGAAATGGGATGTGGAGGATATGGGCACTAGTAATTCTGATGAGGATTTAATTAAGAACTCAATTTTCCCAGACTTCCAGTACTTGACTGCCTGATGTTTCTTTAATAGGAACTGTTGATATGTTCTAATTATGATGGGTTATTTATGGGAACAGGTCTCATCTCTCTGCTCAATTATGTTTTGTTTGGGAGATTTGCATTCTTTTATGAACTCTGGTTCTTAATTGGGCCTATTGTCTTCCCCAAAGGTGTGCTTAGTCTGGGGATCCTCTCCTTTGTGACTTTTTCTCTACCAGAGAATCCTTTACTTCTTCTGCCTTTCACTTCCTTCCATTGATAAACTCAGAAGCTCTAGGGAAATCTGTCCCCCTATCGCTTCTCAGCACTAACCGTAGTTATACTTCTGCCTGGCCTGTGGCTTTGCACTGCAAAGTCAACTTGAAGACTTTCTTTAAATTTTGGTGACAGGATACTTTAAAACTCTGTCTTAATAGTAATGATCTTTGGAATCTGAAAAGAATGCAAATTCCAGATGTTCAGAGTCAATATCATTGATATTCTGAATTGGAACCTGTTAGAGGTGTTTCTTCATGGAAGAAAGGCTTCTGGTTAACTACCTTGGAGAAATTTTCGACTGTGGCTAAATTACATTTGGGTCCTATAAAATGTGTGCCCCTACTGGATCTGGGGTTCCTTGAGAGCAAAGGTCATTACATTTATCCCTATGTGTCTACTGGAAGCAAATAATTTTAAAAGCAGGGTCTGGAGTTTATCTCAGGTCCTTGATTTTGAAAAATGCATTGGTAAACTCCTTGGGGGAGGAAGTTGAGACTCTAAGAACATTAGCTGGAAGGAGATAGAGAAATATTCTGGATAAGAAGTAAACAGGAATTTAGTGTTGATAGAGAGCAGAGAAGGGGAGAAAGAGAAGAGAGGAAAAAGACAAAAGAAATAAAAAGAGGATGGAAGCTATAGAAAAGAGTGATCCATGAAAATTTCTAATGGTGGAGTGACAAAGGCTTCAGATGATCAGAGATATCTACTTTTTGATATGAAGGTCATTGTGATGTTGTATGTTTCAATATGAAGTTCGTGTGATGCTCCTTCATGTCCAAACCATAAGTCAGAGTCTTCTATTCCTAAATGATTGTGTGGGTGGTTTGGGGCAACATAAAGGAAATGGAACTAGTTGTCACTCAAGATGAGACGAGTTATATCTCAATCAGATAAAGACAGAAATACAGAACTAGTGAAGAAAGCCCCTGAAAATCCTAGGAGTTATTGGGAGGGACACTAGGTTTTTCTCAGTGTGTCAGTCAGGATAGGAAAGGTTATGTAGTGGTAACAAAAGGCCGTCCCCCTTCCCACTGTAAGTGGGTCATGACCACAAAGGTTTATTTCTGACTCATTTTATTTGTCCATAGTGGGTTTTCTACAGCTGTGCATCAAGCCACTTTCACTTTGGAACACGGCTGATGGAGCAGCTCCCACCTGGAACAAAGGTGGATATTTAAAGCAGAGGGAAAACAGAAGATGATGAGCCACACATTGACTCTTAAAATTTCTGCTGAGAAGACATTTCTGTTCATTTCTACACATGTTTAGTTGGTCAAGGCAAGTCATCTGACCATGCTGGAGTTCAACAGCACCTGGATAAGTTCAGGGCCATGGAAGGGGCACCAAATACGGGTGGGCAGATAAATAATTTATCACACACTGCATCTTGGTTGTGGTTTGAGCCAAAGTTTTTCTAAACTTTAAAATATAAGGTTGTAGCTTAGCAAATCATAAAGAATGATACAAATGTGGAGTTCTTGTGTGTATGCATGTCTGATTTCTTTTTGACCATTCATATTGCTTCAATCTGTTTGAGATACTTGTACTATTCTTGTTCAGATGGCCTATAAACTGGTTCTCAGAAAGTATCGATAAATCAGATCTTTGGTCCAACTTCACATAAAGATGGAAAGAGAAACAAGGATGTTTCTTTCTCATGCAGACTTCCTGGCTAGGTCATTGAGTCACAGCTCAGTCCCTAGGATACTGTGATCTGGACAAATCTCAGTACATTTGGGGATGCAGGAACAGCTATTCCTGTGACCTCCAATCAGCAATTGCCAGACACCTTTTATTTACTCTTTTTTTTTTTTTTGGCATGGGCAGGCTCTGGGAATCGAACCCCGATCTCTGGCATGGCAGGCAAGAAGTGCCAGACACCTTTTAATGGTTAGTGTGTATGACGTACTATGGCCAGTTTGGTTTGTTCCAGCAGAATAAGACTTGGACAGTGTCCTGAAGGAGACTGCATCTCACTAGGGAGAATGAGGAAACCAAAGACAAGGCAAATCATGGCCATTGCCAAAATTGAGACCTAAGAGTACTCTGTGGGTCCAGAGGCAGAAAGCAGGGTCAACTTTCTTGGTGTGTGGGGGGGTCAGGGTGGGGGCTCTGGATAGAGCATTAAAGCATGGAAAGGATTTTTCAAATTTCATTCTTTTATTAATTCTGATTTTAAAAGTAATCCAATTCCATTGTTTCAATTTGGAGAATAAATTCTAAAGAGAAAAAAATGACTGTTAACAGTTGGAGTACACACTTCTAGATACTTCATGGATGTAGCATACTTTATTTAAAATGTGATAGTATAATATTTTGTAACCTAATTTTCTTCCAACATTAAAAGATGGCTCTCTTTCCAAAACAATAAACACAGATCTACATTCTTTTGAAAAGCAACATAGGTATTCGATTTTATAGACACACTATAATTTGTGTAACCAATTTTTTATTGGTGGGTATCCGGGTGGTTTCAACCCTTGGGATGAGTATGAATCTTTGTACATGCATCTTTGTATATATCCATAGTTATTTCTAAAGGATCAAGTCCTAGAAGACAAATCACAGAGTCCAAGGATATGTACTAATTTAGGACTTTAGAAGATCATAGACTATCAATTGCCAAAAGGCCAGATTTCAACTGCAACTAAAGGTATGAGTATTGAAAATGATGTCAGAAGAAGGAACAGCAATGGGAAGGTATGAATGTGAGGATGTTTAGAGTGTTTCAGCCTTGCTAATCTACTTTGAAGACAAGCAAAATGTTCTTTTAAGTCCAAGGCTGGTTATGATGAGGTCAAGTCGGTGTTGGTCCTATTACAGGCACAATATCTCAGATCTGTTTAATTTTCTGGATGCCCTTGTCTTATGTTCCCTCTTTCCTCATATAGCACACAGCACATAGTAGGTGTGTAATAAATATTTGTTGGGCTGAGCTGAATTAGCATAAAATTAGCAGAACCCTGCTGCTCCCTCAGAGCCCTTCAGTCTAGACTCGTGGGATAAAAATGCAGCGAAGGAGAACTGGATAGAGGGCTTGATTTATGACGATTTTGTGATTATGAGGGAAGAATTTCATCATCAAACATTTTTTTTGGTTATTTACTTCATGATTTTGATTCTATAACCTTTCAGACTTGAAGAAAATGTTGTGTAATGAGACGAAAATGTGAAATACTAGAAAAATCATTTATCATTTTCATTGGAGAGGGGTATTGATTCTCTAGAATGTGCGTGAGGCTGAGGATGCTTTAAGCATGTAAAGATTGCTCTCTTGTGACATGGCTCCTCTCTGTCTGCTCATCAGAGCCATCTCAAGCCCCCAAATGCTCTTCTTGGCAATGACACTGGTGATTTCTTGCCATTGGAAAAGATCCCCAATATGGAGGGAGCTCTCCCTCGTTCATCTCCAAACATGACTAAGGCTTCAAGACCTAATTTCTCCATTAAGCCAGTGACCATTGTTTTCCTTTTTTGAATCCACTTTTCTACACAATTTAAAACCTCATGAGACCACATATTGTCATTTTCTATCATTGGTCTCAACCTGCAAATTTAGTTCCTGCAGCAAGAGGGCTATATTAGTTTTCTATTGCTGTCATAACAAATTACCCAAACTTAGTGACTTAAGCCAACACTTGTTGATAATCTCAGTTCCACAGGTCAGAAGTTTGGATTCGCCGGTCAAGGTCTTACAAGGTATCAGCTGAGTTGGGGTCTTCTCTGGAGCTTTATGGGAAGATTCCGCTTCTAAGCTCATTCAGGTTACTGGTCAAATTCTTTGTGGTTGTAGGACTGATGTCCCCATTTCCTTGCTGGCTGTCAGCCAGGGCTCAGTCATTGCTGCCAGATGTTGCCTGCATTTATTCTCTTGCTTTCCATGTGGTCCCCACCAGTGATGGTCACATCCCTCTCTGCTTCTGACCTCTCTGACTTCTTCTGTTGCCTCTCTTTGACTCTAGCTGGAGAAAGTTCTCTACTTTTGAGGGCTCATGTGATAAGATAATCTCCCCATTTGAACACTGGTAATATTAATTACATCTGCAGAGTCTCTTTTGTAACTTAACATATTCATAGGATCCAGGGATTGGGGCATGGGCATCTTCAGGAAGGCCATCCTACCTACCATAATGGCTGATGGCAGAAATCAGGCCTTCCTCACTGCTGTCTCTCCTGCAAAGTCTGTTCAATGTTCCAGCCTACATGGTCTCACCCTTTTCTCTGTGTTTCATGGTCCCAGCCATGTTTAAGGGAAAATTGGTTTCTGTGCCAATCATCTCCTCTTTCTGTATAGCACTTTGTAATTGTTGAAGGAAGGCAAGTGAGGAAGCTGAGGGTGAAAGAAGGCTAGCCACATGGAAAATGGGAGCATTGATGGAGGCTGACGGTTCTCCAGTGAGGGCCAGGAGTAGGCCTCAGGTCTCCGGACTCCAGGCCATCACTCTCCCCATCATGAAAAATTCCCTGAAACAGAAGCCAAGGAGCTAGGGACATATCTTCCAGCTCTACAAGAGAATCCCGAGAAAGAAGCTGGCAAGCCCATTGGAAGTGTGGTAGGCTGTCCTTGGAACTGGGCTCCAGCAGCCAAGAATTTTTGCAATGGTGGACCCCGCATACACACACGCACACCAGCAGCACGGAGGGCGCTGCTGGGCACTTGATGACTTGCATGATCTGGTCACGGGCACAGCCTAAATGGAGAGGCCAGCTGGGAATGAGCTGACACATCGCTCTGATTCAGCTGTGGTTCATCTCTGATGACAGTTTGAAAGAAAGGAGAGAAAGTCAGAGAAGTGCAGAATAGTAGAGCTGGGGAGGAAGCTTAGAGATACTCTATTGCAAATCCCTTCACCTGATTTTAGAGATGGGAAAATTGAGGCCCAGAGGGGTGGAGAGATCATACAAGTGAATAAGGAGACCCAGACCTTTGACTTTCAGAGCAGAGGTCATCCTCAGCCCCATGATGTCCCAGTTCCTTCTACTCAGCCACCCTGTGAGCCCACCTTTACACGCCTCAGCATTGTGGCTTATATATGGGTGCCCCCACGAGGGTGCTTGTCTGTGAACATTCACATATATATGGGCCAGCAATCTTAGTAGACGATAATGATTGACAGCCCAGACTCAGGAGCTCAGGAGCCAGGCTACCTGGGTTCAAATCCCTAGAGTTAACCTTGGGCAAGTTACTCAGCCTCTCTGTGCCTCAATTTCCTGATTTACAAAATGATAACTATAATAACTTACTTTATCGGATAGTTCGAGGATTAACGGAATTACTCTATGCAAAGGGCTTAAGAGGGCATCTGGCGTATAGTGAGTGCTGCGAAATAGTTTGCTATTTTTATTCCCCCCAAAGGCTACTGCTATGCCTGCCTATTGTTCTCTTGGGTGGGAAATAATGATCCAATAAAAATAATAATCCCATACAACAATGCTTACAAGTGAAAATGCCTAGAGTGGCTAGGGAAAGAATTGGGCGAGGTGTAAGAAGAACTATGTGGCCCCCTAGACTGTTCGATTCTCAATTTTCAAAATGAAATGAACACAGAGAACTATTTCTCTGATGTAGGAAAATCAATGAGACACCACAATGGTAAAGGCTGATGGCACTTTGGCCTCTGTGCTGGGGACGAAAGGGAGCGGTAAGGACTGCAGTGCATGGAGAGCAGAAGCCCTGCTGAGGGGGACCTGCTCCTGAGTTTCAGCAGATTGTTTCCAGGTGGGAATTCACATCGGGCATTGTCAGATCTCCTAGTTTTCCAAGAGAAGCCAGAAATCTGCATTTTTAATGTAAAATCGCCCAATTACTAAATGTTGGCTCAGTTTTTAAGAAACACTGGATGAGCCAAACAAAACATCTGTGGACCAGATTCAGCAGCAGCTGCCAGTATTCAGTGTCTGCCTCGCATTTATGTCCCATAGTCATTATCTTATCTAATCCCGTGGTATCCATGTGAGTCACGTTGGGTGACCACCAATCTGAGAACAGGGTAAAGTATCTTGGATGGTGGCGGTTCATCGCAGGTAACGCAGACAGTTAAGGGCAAAATATCTGAGATGAGAAACTGGATTCTCCAAAGATGGCTACACATGTGGTTCTGGGATAGTTTTTCCCTTCTCTGAGGTTCAGTTTCCCCATTCGCAAGACTGATAAAGAAAACCCACCCTGCCTACAGCTCTGGGCTCTTCTGAAGATCTTATGAAATCATAGATGAGAAAGTTCCCCACAATCTGTAAAGTCTGGCAAACACTCATAAGAAGGACTCTTGTCATAATATGATTTTTTTTGAAAGCACGTACTTCTTCAAATCCTTCTCTGCCAAGGGAGGATTGGTACATTTCAGGCTCCTTTTAAAACTCATGTGCTAGACAATAAACCCAAAGCATTGTTTGCAATAGTAAGAAATTAGAAATGACTAAAATAAGGGACTGGATCAAGTGTATAGTCATAGGATGGAATATTGTACAGCATTTAAAAATGAACGAACTGTGTATGTGTAAAAATCCACATGGATTGCTCTTGGAAACAATATTCAGTAACAGAAGCAATTTTCAGAATAAGCACAGTATGATCACATTTACATATATTTTTAAAACACCCAAAATTCTCTGCAGTGTTTGTGGAGACCTACGTATGTATTACCATATGTAAGCGTGGATGGAAAGATGTACGTGAAATCCATGGGAAAAGCTGCCTCTGGGTAGGAAGGGAAGAGAATAGGACCAGGTGGAACACAAAGGAGCCTCAACTTTATCTGAAACGTATTACTTTTTTAAAGAAAAAAAAGTTCTGAAGCAAAAGTGACAAAATGTTTGCATCTTTTAATTCTGGAGAGTGGCAGGGTTTGTATTGTTCTCTGAACTTCTCTGCTATATATTTTTTCCTCATAATTTAAAGAAAGAAAAAGCACAGTATTCAAAGTCACATTTGGAGCTAGGTCCAAAACTTCGGTCCAATTTTTTAGAGCACTGGTTGATGTGCTGATAAAGGAACGATGGACCACAAGGAAGCTCATGGCTGTGGCTGGGTCCCCCCCTCCCGGGCGCCCCCTCTCCCTCAGCCACATCCATTTCCAGGAAGACCTTCAGGCCGGGTCACCAAGAATTCTGTCCTTTTCTCCCCGTCTGCAAGGCTAGGCTCTCAGGCCAGCAGGTGGGTGGCTCTGCCTATAAACATGGAGTGTCATTGCTCCAGTGGCCAGTGGCTCAGGCAAGGGAAAGAAAGGAAGTCCAACTTCAAGGACAGTTGTCTTGTCACACTCATCTCCATGTGTCTTTGAAATGCAGAGGGGTCTCACTTTGGAGTGTCACAGGATTTCAAAGCTCCTGGAATTCACACCAAGTTGGAAGGAAGGCAAGTCACAGTCCTCAAGGCCACCAAGAAGGGTCTTTCCTGGCTTTGAGGATGAGTGGATTTTCCTGCTAGGCATAGCATTGGAGTCAAGAGTAACAGCAAAGGTGACACTTGAAGGGGTGGACAGTTGCTCCCAGCACTCATCAGGTACTATCACCACTTCAAGCTATTCCTTACTGCTTCCTTACCACCTGCCAAGGTCTTGGCTAACCTTCTGCGCTGGGGCACCTATTGTTTGGGCTCCTTGCTCCATCTGTTCCGGAACGCTCCCTCTCCTTCCCATGTGTTTCTAGTAGTGATCTAGTAGATCACAGTAAACCCCCAGCCTTATGCCAAATGACCCAAGCCTGGCCAGCTTCCTGGCAACAATGATTAATTAGACCAAGGGGTGGTCAGGTGATCCAAGCAGGTGCTAGAGGAACCCACCTCCACCCCTTGGGATTGCCATGCAGTTGTGGTGAGAAGGAAGCTATTTCTTTCTTAATATTTTTAAGCTGGGGCTCCTGGTGGACACGTCCCCACCATGTGAGGAAGGCTTCTCTGCCATAGGAGGGAAGGAGGCCAATACGCAGAGAGGCAGAGCCAAGTGGAGCCAAGAGACTGATGCAGAGGGAGAGAGGTGGTGATGCAAGATTTAGTCCTCAGTTCCAGACCCTGAGTCCTGGCACCTATGGCTCTTCCTACCTCATTATGCACTGAGCCAGAGAAACCAATCAGTTCCCTTTCCCTCCCTAAAGCAAGTTGGGTTTCTGTTGCTCGCCACCAAAAACTTCAGACTAATTACATTAGAATCTAAGGTCCATTCAAACCCAACCTGTGTGAGGGCAGGGCCATAATCAGTCTTTTCCTCTACTGTATCCCCAATGCTGGGAACAGCACCTGGTCCATAACAGGCTCTCAGTAAGTATTTCTAACTGAATCAATAACACCTGAACATTACTGTTAGGTCGGGGGAACGGGGAAGGGCACTGCAACTGGAGCTGGGGAGGCTATGTCGCCCCTCCCAACATGGCTTCTAGAACTGACCCTTCCGGATACCTGCTTCCGAACTGATGACCCACCCCTTCCGGGCACCTGACTTCCGGAGAACCGCCCCTTCCGGATGTCACCTGACCCCCTTGCTTAAAAACTGCCCATGCCATCACCCAGGCACTGACTCACCTCCCTCCATCTTGGATTTGGTGAGCTCAGCCCCGGAGCACAGAAATAAACCTGCCCGCTTTAAAGTTCCCAGTCTACCGTCCTTCTTTCTCACCCTTTCGCCTCCTGAACCTTTCAATTACCTCATAGTCTCCTTGCTCAAACCCCGAGAGGGAGGCATTATTAGCTGAAGCTCCAAGTGGTTAGGGTGACCTAAGGTTACCCGCCAGAAAGTGGCAGAGGCTGGGTTGACATTACCTGGGGTAGCTCTCCTCGCCTTCACTGATGCAGGAAGCCGAGAGTGGCTTTCAACAGCACAGACGGGATTCAGTCGCCCCCTGCTAACAGCCCCTTACTGGTGTCTCCCAGTCGTTTACAGACAGACCATTGCAGACCCTGGCCTGATGGCAGGACCACTCCTGCCTTCCCCACTGCCTCCCACTGCTTCGGCCTCACCCGTCAGCTGTACCCGGCTTCCAGGCAGAGTTTTCCTCCCTGCTGGTATTTCTTACCCCCCAGATCTGTGAATCTGTTCCAAGTTTCTGGTGGGTTATTGGAGCCTCAGTATTAAATCTTTTTCATATGCAAGTAGTTTATTCTCATTAAGAGAAATCCTATCTTCTGGGTGTTTAACTCCACTAGCTAAATCTGTTAAGTTTATTTGTGTTTGCCCAGTGGTAATTTTTATTGAGAGAGTATTTGAAACCATCTGCAGAGAGGAAGTAGAGGAAGCCAGTGGAGTGCCCCGGCTCTGTTCCCGGTTTTCCCGACACCCCCAACACCCAGGACAGTTTCCTTCCAGCCACGGGAGGCTGAGCGCAGCTTGCTCATCTCCGGATCCTTTCGAGGCTTGGATTTGCACAGGCACAGCCTTTGACTTTTGAGATTTCATACTGTGTACTTTTTGTTGTTGTTTGGAGGGGGCTTCGGAGGGAGGTAGCCCAAAGAGCTAAGTTTAACAATTTCTAATGCAACGGATTCCTGAGTTCAGGCAGAAAGAACTACAGATCCCACTTTCTGCCTTCAGAGGAAGGCCAACAACATAGAATTGGCCCATGGAAAAGTGACAGGGCTGAGAATGAGAAGATCTGTGCCTGATTTGCCATAGGCCACATGGCTCCCTTCCGTGACCCCAATCTTCCCATCCGACCAGTGGGTGGTTTGGGCTAGCTAATGTGTAGTGTTAAGAATCCAGGGTCTCTTTGCCTGTGTTCATTCATGAACTCATTCAGAAAATATTTATTGAGGTCCTACTATGTGTCTAGTCTATGCTGGGCCCTGGGCCCTACTTGCGACCTGTGGAAAGATCAGCTCTTTGAGCACATGGTAAGCTGAGTCCTAAAGCTAAGGAAGAGTCAGCAAGTTGAAGCAAGGAGAGAAGGGGCAAGGAAACAGGGCCGCTGTGTAGGGCTGAGTAGGTTGCTCACTGCACACGAGTGCAGGGCTGAGGAAGTGAGTGGGGGCTGAAAGGCAGGCTGCCCTCTGAGGTGGTATTTTTTCCAGTTCAGAAAAGGCCTTGTAGGGTCTGGCCAGCGTGGGCCTTGAAAGGGGAAATGTGTGTATGTGTTGCAGCCTCAGATGTAAGAGAGAGCACAGAGCAGTTAAAGAACACTACCAATTAGTCATGCTAACTGAGCATCTTTTTCTAGAAGATTTGTTTCTGCCTGAACTAAGCTCCTTTAGGCCAGGACGTTTCTCTGCAGAAATGGGGTTTGGCTAAGATATGCAGTTTCAGTTGTAGCTGTTGTGGTGAAAGAGGTTCTAAGGCTATGGGGGAAATGGTGCGCGTGGAAGTCCTGTGGGGATCACAGAGCTGCAATGCGGGGCCAGTAGGAGGCAGTCGTGCCCCTTCTCCTGACAGGAGGGTCAACACCTGTATTGCCTTATGGGCCACCAGGCTCCATGTCACAGGTTCTAAGGCCCTGCATACCGTAGCCCCAACCTACCCTCAGGCCTATCTCCTACCCCCCACCTGCAGACCCAACTTCCAGCCAGATGGGAAGACTTGCTGAACCCCACCCTCAAACTTTGCCATTGCTATCCCTTTGTCTAGAATGTACCCTGGGTTATTTATTGATAAAACCAGAATGTACCCCTGGGTTAATTTCAAGGCTCCATTCCAAAGCCACCTCGTCCAGGAAGACTTCCTTACTCTTCCTTACTCATAATGAGGAAGACTTCCTTACTCTTCCTTACTCTTCCCAGTTTAAAGACTGGGAACTTTAAACTTCCCCTGGGTGTGATAACTCCCTCCTCTAAGTTCCTGCTGCACTTTATATCTTTAACAGGCCCTTGGCACTTTCTCCGTAGGATAGGATTCATCTGCCTTATTCCCCTACTGGACTTTGAAAGCCTTGAGTGAAAGGCTGTGCATAATGTGTTATTCCCCTAACTTTATCTGGTAGAATGTCTTGAATAAAGTGAAATATTTTCAGTGTTTGATAAATGATGAATGAATGAATGAGTGATTCCATGAACAGCATCCCCTACTGTGCTGGTTTGAAAGGAAGTATGCCCCCTAAGAAAAGCCATATTTTAATATAAATCCCATTTCATAAAGGTAGAATAATCTCTGTTCAATACTGTATGTTTGAAACTGTAATGAGATCATCTCCCTGGATGGTGTGATTTAGTCAAGCGTGGTTGTTAAACTGGATTAAGGGACAACATGTCTCCATCCATTTGGGTGGGTCTTGATTAGTTTCTGAAGTCCTATAAAAGAGGAAACATTTTGGAGAATGAGAGATTCAGAGAGAGCAGAGAATGCTGCAGCACCATAAAGCGGAGAGTCCACCAGCCAGCGACCTTTGGAGATGAAGAAGGAAAATGCCTCCCGGGGAGCTTCATGAAACAGGAAGCCAGGAGAGAAAGTAGCAGATGATGCCATGCTTGCCATGTGCCCTTCCAGCCGATAGAGAAACTGTGACTGTGTTCGCCATGTGCCTTTCCAGATGAGAGAGAAACCCTGAACTTCATCGGACTTCTTGAACCAAGGTATCTTTCCCTGGATGCCTTTGATTGGACATTTCCATAGACTTGTTTTAATTGGGACATTTTCTCGGTGTTAGAACTGTAAACCAGCAACTCATTAAATCCCCCCTTTTTAAAAGCCGTTCCGTTTCTGGTATATTGTATTCCAGCAGCTAGCAAACTAGAACACCTACCTTCCCAGAACACATACTGCTGGCGCATAGCTGAGACAAACACATGTGAATGGTCCTAGGAGTTCCAGGGAAGTGATTATTGTTGCTCCTGTTTTATAGCACTTTTAAATATGTATTTCCTTATCTGCATTTTCTTTAACGAAAAAAAAAATACTCATCTAATTAATTAAAAGTTTCCTGTGTGAGTTCTTTCAGTACAAATTGCAATTTCCAAATGCCACAGAACTAAGATAACCACAATTACAAAATCAGGCAGTGCAAAAAGATAAACTTTGGATTTCAGAGCAGGAATAGAAAACTCAGATAAAGCTTTCTTGTTGACTTTCCTTTCCATGCAGGTTTCTTAGCATTTCATTTTGACTTAAAAGGAGTCTGTAACAGAGTGAAAATTCAATTGTCAAGAGAGGTAGTGAGGGGTGGGCCATGGTGGCTCAGTGGCAGAGTTCTCGCCTGCCATGCCAGAGACCCAGGTTCGATTCCTGGTGCCTGCCCATGCAAAAAAAAAAGAGAGAGAGAGAGGTAGTGAGGTCCCCATCAATGCAGGTGGGCAAGTGAAGGTTGGATGACTATCAGTGGGAAACCACAACAAAAAGTAACTGCCTAGGGTTTCTAGCATACAGTGAAAAGTACAATATTGTGCTCTCAGAACCCAGAAATGACAGGTTCAACTCCACAACTGGTGACAGGAAGGGGCAGTGAAAAAAGGCATAAGCTTCAGGCTCAGGAGACTGAATCTTGGGCACTATGATTACTAGCTTGAGAAAGTTATGTAACTTCTCTGATTAAACGAAATATAAATTATAAAAAACTTAGAACAATGCCTAGCATTGTCAAGGCATTAAGTCAACTAAAATGTGCTTGCCTCCTTTATGTCAGAACAAAATGCTAAGAAACCTGCCCGGAAAGGAAAGTCAACAGGCAAAGGTTTATCTGAGTTTTCTTTTCTGCTCTGAAATCCAAAGTTTATCTTTTTGCACTGCCTGATTTTATTCATTCTCATAAGAGGAAGAGGAGTATGGCAGATTGCAAAAATGCCCCCAAATTCCTCCCATCCCTGTAAACATAACCTATCCCTAAAGAGATATCACCTGTCCACCCATCCAGAGGCTGAGTCCATCTGTCCACACTGGATGCTGGGCTTGGTCATGTGACTTGCTTTGACCAATGGGACACTGGCAAATAAGGCACAGTGGAGGTACGTAGCGGGAGCAAGCCTTGACCAGCCTGCTGGATAAGGAGACAGGTGTGGTCAGTGTTCTCCTCACCCCAGCCAACATGGGAGTGAGGCCATCCTGGATAATCCCCCCACCCTCCAGCTGCCCCATCGGCAGCCCACCAGTTGACTCCAGAACAGTTCAGGGGACCCACAGATCCTTGAGCAATGATAAAATGGTGGTTGTTTTAAGCCACTATGTTTTGGGGTGATTTGTTATGTGGCAAAAGTGAACTATTACAAGTAGACTGGAAAAGTTGTCTACTACTTAATAATAGGAATCCAAGGGGAAATGGGATTGCTTTTCAGAAATTCCCTTTATAGGTGCCTTTGCCATCATGCATACATATATATGTATATATATATATACCTCTCCTGATGCAAGGGCCATCTGGATGAATAGAACTGTCAAAACATAGCGAATGGTTTGTCAGGCTTTTAGCCAATTTAATCTACAGAAATGTACATTATGCCGAGAACAACGAATTTTAATGCTTGGGCTGCTAAATGCAAAAATAAACTTAAGCCATATTTGCACAAGTGCTGTGCTCCTAGGAAAGTCCCACGTGCCCCCTGAGAGGACGCTGGCTTGGGGGCATCATTGGCCTTCCTCTAGGAGAGGTTGTCTGTGATCCCTGGGAAAAGCAGAGAAATATTCAAACATCATTTAGAGCCTATGTTAAGATGATCTAAAAACCACCATTCATAGGCTTTGATGTCTTGGCTTGGTAGAAATAACACTTCTCTCATCAAAAAAGTTGTTTGATCCTTGAATTCCCTTTTTGTCCTTTCTTTTTCTTTTAGATATTAACTCAGAATATTTCAGCCTCCCCTGGGATAAGGTGATGAGAGGGGGCAGTTGATTTAGTGAGTTGAGTTATTTAACTTCATGATTTCCTCAGCTTTGCAAGGGATGGGGGTAGGGAGGATCTGTGTTCCTTTCCCGTTGGCACCCATGGCTCCTGGTTCCCCCACCCACCCACCCATCC
>PVIY010011851.1:0-63925 GCA_004026745.1 Myrmecophaga tridactyla
GGGCCATGCCTTCTCTCCATGCCTCCAAGCCTCGGAGGTCTGCTCATCTTCCCCTCCAGGCAGACACTGGCTCCCTGCACCTGAGTTTCCTTTCTCCTCCACACTCAGCTTCAGTGGCCTTATCTATGGTGATACATCCCAAATGGTTGGGATTGTCCCCTCATCAGTGCTGCCCGGACATCCCACAGATACCTCAGGTCAGCATGGCCAAAACAGAAGTCCTCAGCTTCCCCCACCTGCTCCTGTGCTAGCCCACCTGGTGGTACCAGCCCTCACCTGTGCACCCAAGCTAGACGCCTGTGGGTGCGCACCCAAGCTAGGCGCCTGCGGGTCCGCATCCATCTGAGCTCTTGCCAGCTCCTTGGGTTTTGGCTGCCCCGCCATGTTACTTTCCATTAAATGCCTCTCAAGTGTGTTTGTTCCTCTCCATGCACACGGCCACCGGGCCTCCAGGTGTCCACCATCCCCACCGCATGAGCCGCCGCCGTAGTCGTTCCCTGCCTTCCACCTCACCTGCTCTAGAGGGGCTTCCTAACTGCCCCCCTGCACCTCACCTCTTCTCCACCAAACAGCCTGCCGTGCTGTCCTCATAATACTCACACGGTTTAAAATTGCCTTGCTCACGCACTCGTTTGCATCTGCGTCTCTCCCTGCACTATAATGTAAGCTCTGGGAGGTGGGAAACTTCATCTTCTTCGCTGTTCTCTTCCCATCATCCAGATTAATACCTGCAATATAATAGGTGCTCAAGACATATTTGTTCCCTAAATGAATGCTCCAGATCATTATTGTCCAAGAGAAGCATAGTTGGAGTCAATGAATAGAGGTGGGGAAATTGTAGTGTGTACATACTATGGACTACTGGGCAGCCACAAGAAGGAATGAAGTTGTGAGGCACGCAACTAGGTGAACGAATCTTAAGGACAGTATGTTGAATAAAGTGTCAGGAACAAAAAGACAAACATTATCAAGCCTCACTCACATGGACTAACTATAATATAAAAACTCGGAGAACTGAAGTCGAGAACATGGGTTATCAGCTTGGGGCCTATTGTAAAGGGTCCTAGATTGTAAGTTCTTACAGCAGTCACATCTATTCAGGAGGAGTAACTGCTATTTCCAAATTCTGAGATACTGAGCATTTGAGTATAACCCAGTCATCCCAGTTCCCAGAAACTTCAGGTGTTTATGTAACACCTGAGATAAGAAGTTAGAGCTCTGAGGCTATGAAAGTCAGCAGTACCCCATACAGAAACTTTAAAAAGTTGAAAAAATAATCAGACATCAAGTAGAGATATGAATGAGCTGATCTGGATAGGACTAAGGTAGAGCAGAACACACGGTAAAGGATACTATCCATATTTTAAAACTTCAAATTCTGTGTGAGACCAAAGGGAGAGATGTTTATTTGGTGCAAAATTTATATTTGGGGTAGTGCATTTCCTAGTTTAACCTGTATGGTCAGTTTAATTGAACACCATAAGTACATGGAATCTTGAATAAGGCATGAGATTTTGTTGGTTCGTCCAGATTAGTGTGATACCCAGATATAGCTCAGAGTAATTTGGGCCATGAGTAAAGAAGTATTTGCAAAGTCCCCTTGGTGGGCTAGGGAGAAAAGAGGAAATATTCAACTTCCCAATTTGGAGAATTTCTGATATTCTCACAAGCACTGGGGACAACCAAATCAATAGGCTAAGCTCTCAATCTTGGGGTTTGCCTCTATGAAATTTATTCCCAAAGGTAGGCTAAGCCTACTTAAAATTAGCCCTAAGCGTCACCCCCAGAGAACTTCTTTTGTTGCTCAGATGTGGCCTCTCTAAGCCAACTTGGCATGTGAACCCACTGCCCTTCCCCTCTATGTAGGACATGACTCCTGGGTTGTAAATCTCCCTGGCAACGTGGGACCTGACTCCCAAGATTCGCCAGGACCTGGCATCAAGGGATTGAGAAAACCTTGACCAAAAGGGGGAAGAGAAAAATGAGACAAAATAAAGTGTCAGTGGCTGAAAGATTTCAGAGTTGAGAGGTTATCCTGGAGGTTATTCTTATGCATTCTATAGATATCCGGTTTTTAGTTTATGGTGTATTGGAGTGGCTGAAGGGAAGTACCTGAAACTGTTGAGCTGTGTTCCAGTAGCCTTGATTCTTGAAGATGATTGTATAATGATACAGCTTTTACAATGTGACTGTGGGATTGTAAAAACCTGTGTCTGATGCTCCTTTTTTTCAGGGTATGGACAGATGAGTAAAAAAAAAATATGGATAAAAAATAAATAGATAATAGGGGGATAAGGGGTAAAATAAATTGGGTAGATTGAAATACTAGTGGTCAATGAGAGGGAGGGGTAAGGGGTATGGGATGTATGAGATTTTTCTTTTTATTTCTTTTTTTTGGCATGATACAAATGTTCTAAAAAATGGTCGTGGTAATAAATACATAGCCATGTGATGATATATATTGTGAGCCACTGATTGTCCCCCATGTATGGAATGTAGGTGTGTGTACATTTGTCAATAAAAATGTTTAAAAAAAAGAAATATAGCATGAGCCACAAACATGAGCCAAGTATTTGCTTGTAAATTTTCTAGTAGCCCCATTAATAATAAAGTGAAATAGGTGAAATTATTTTAATATGTTTTATTTAACCTAATATATCCAAGAGTATCATTTCAATAACTCACTAATGAATATTAGAGATATTGAGATACTTTACATTCTTTTTTCATATTAAGTCTTTGAAATCCTGAGACTTACATCTCAATTCGGGGTTTCCAGTGCCCACTGCCACGTGTGGCCGCGGTGCCTGTGTCCACTATTAGAGCCCTCGACTCGCTCCTCCTGCTGTGCATGCCTGGCTCCAAACCTGCGCGCTGCCACGGCAAGGACAGGTGTGATAACTCCATCATTAGTTACATTTTTCAATTAACAAAACATCCTCAGAGGCCCTACGATGTTTCCAACATTGCACTAAGCACTGGGCACACAAAGACACGTTTCCGACACCTTTTGCCCAAGAAGGCCACGGTCCAGTGTGGGAGAAACTTTAAACAATTGCTGAAGAATGTGGTAAGAAGGAGATGTGTACAAGTTGCTGCAGGCACCAGTTCCTTCTGGAAGAGTGGAGGAGTGCCTCACAGGGGACGGCAGCTCGAACCCCGTCTTGAGGAATAAGCAGAAGTCTGCTGCGCAGGCAGGGAAGAGGGGGGGCTTGCTGGACCACCGAGAATGCACCTGGGAGAGCATGTCCCTTTTAGGATGTGCAAATATTTGGCTCTGGTTGAAATACTGGAATGTAGTGCCCACGTGGGGCTGGCAGGGAGCACCGTGGAGAGCAGTGCCAGTGCTTGGGCACGGGGACTCCTAAATGCAGGGAGCCATTTGAGATTTACAAGTGGGGCCAGAGGCCAGCTTGGCCAGAGCGGCTTCTGTAAGGCTCTGTCTCGCAGCTCGTGTGGACCGCGGCTTAGGATGAAAGAGGCAGGTGGATGGGTAAGAGGTACATGACGAGGCCCTGAAGAACGACAGCCCCAGGAGGGAAGAGGTGTGGGCGCGGTGAAGGGGCTGGCATGGCTCCTAGGAGGAGAACGTGGGGGAGAGGGCACTGGGGGTCAGTTTGATTCGGGCCACGCTGGGCTCCAGAGGCTGTGTCCCCAAGATGAGTGGTGATGCTCGTGGGGGGCACTGGCAAGCACAGGCTGCAGATACAGTTTGGAGTCATCAGCAGAGAAGCAGGGCTTGAAATCAAGGAAATGACTTCAGTGCTCCAAGAAGGGGAGAGCCAAGGATGGCATGATCAGGCCCCCCACCCCAGGGGCTTGCGGGCTCTGCCATCAGCTGGGTGGCCTGCGGGCCTTGGGACTGGGTGGCAGAAGCAGCTGACGTCCGGGCCCCAACAGTCCAAGGACACCATGACCCTCTGGGCCTTTTGCTAAGCATGCTGGAGACAGTATGACTTTGCTGACAACAGTTTCTCTTAATGCTCAAAATATGAGGGGTCAGATGCTTGCACTTGATGATAGAAACCTTCCCTGGGTTTCTGGGGAAGGAATAGAACCGCATTCCATCCACCACAGGGGAAAAGTACCAAAATCCATATTGGCCAGGGCTCTTCCAAGACACAGAACCCATAGGACATTTGTGTGTCTAGTACAGTGATTTATTTTAAGGAATTGGCTCCCGCAATTGTGGGGACTGACAGGTCTGAAATGTGTAGGGCAGGCCAGCAGGTGGAATTTATGCTGCAGTCTTGAAGTAGAATTTTTTCTCTGTAGATTATGAAGTAATTTACCACTTTATCTTCTTTAATCCTCACAAAAGCTTTCTGAGGACTAGAGGACCGTTTTTGAGTGGAGAAACGGGGCTCAAAGAGGCGAGCTGACTTGCCCAAGATCGAATGGCTAAGAAGAGAGAGGCGGGATTTGAATTTGGGTCTTTGGAATGTCAGTCTTTATACCCATGGCACTGCAGCTGACCCAGCAGCAAATTACCTGGTAGGGGCCTTATAAAAGGCCGATGGAAAATAATAAAATCATATTGAAAAAAGAGAAGCAAAAGGCCACGGGCCGCCCACAGATTTGGCCACTTAACTCTTTGCTCAGGAGGCTGGAGTCTGGTGATATGCTCAATGCAGATCAGAAATTAAGCTCCCATTCATTCTTTAAAGGACCAGATATAGCTTAAAAGAAAAGGCGTTCAGGTAATGAAGTTATCTCCTCCTGGGCACACCCATCTCGCGAGCCGTGGAAGCTACTGCTGTAACTGTGACTGAGCATCACATTTGATTCCAGGGAGCGAAACTCTAAGCATGAAGGCTGCACCGTGCCGGTGGCCTGACGGAGGGGCACATATGCTGTAGTCTCAATTCAAAGTGACCCATTAATCTGGAATCAAACTGAAGCACATTCCTATCCCCGCCCCTTTCCGAGCCTGTGCCCCCCGTGGGGGAAGTGAAAGTGGGTAGAGCAGGGAACTGAAGACGTGTCAGAAGCGGGAAGCAGGAACGCCTGCGGTGGGGACAGAGGGCACCAGGCTGCGTCTGGCCCTTCTGCCCCAGCTGCAGAGCTGCAGAGCGTGTTCCCCTCACCCCATGCTTCAGTGCCCACTTTCTGCCTGCTGACAGGGGTTGGCTTTGTGCTGTCCCAAGAGGCTGCCCCCTGACCAGGGAGCTGCGCCGGGTGGTCCACAGACTCGACCGTGGTACAGGGACAGAGCCGGTGCCCAGGAGGGGCCCGGGCGAGGGTGGCGTGTCCTAGTGGGGAGGCCACTCAGATCTGTCTGTGGCGAAGGGACCCGAGAGCGGCCAGCTGCCCAGGGAGCACCCCCACGCTCACCACAGCGCCTCGCGTGGGGCAGCACTGACCCGGCCTGGCAATGGCCAGTGGGCGCCCAGCGGGTGGCACAGGGCCAGGCGCAGAGCACATGCCCAGTGTACGGGGACTGAAGGGATGAGAGGGGTGGGAGGAGAAAGGGGCGATGGCAGGCAGGCGCTGTGCTGGACAAAGAGCAATAAGGAAACAAAAATAAAGGAAGAGGAAAGCTAGGCTATAAAATGCCTGTCAGAGGCCTCCCATTTCGCCCTGGGCTTCCTGGCAATCAAAGCAAAGAGGGAAACCTAACCGGTGACAGCATCCGCAGTGTCTGTAAAGTAGAGTAGAAAACACACCGGGTGCTCAGAAGGACTCCAGGGCTGGGCTTCCCGGGCACACAGACGTCCTCGGACGCCCCGGGGGACACAGAGCGGCTGTGACCGTCGCTTCCCCGGCCCGTCGGTCCCTCAGGGGCTCGGCACGGCTTCGCGCATGTGGGTACGCCTCGGGGCTGCTCCGTGGGGCGCGTTACAGCCTCGGGGGGAGGGCGGAGTACCCGTCCCCGGAGCGCCCGCCAGCCCCAGGCTGGGCACCCCCCTAGGCACCCGGTCGCGGACTCCGCTCGGTGTGCCGCCTCTGCTCACGGGGGCTGGGGGCTCCCCAGGCAAGGTCCGGCGGGTGTCACCTCCCGCAGTAGCGGCCCCCGACCCGGGCCGGGGTGGCCGGAGGCGCGGTGGGCGGGCCGCGAGCGCCGGGCGGCGGGAAGTGCGGACTGAGCCGCGCGCCTGGTCCGGGGGCCAAACGCGGTGCGAGGCGGCCCCTGGGGCGAGGGCGAGCGCTGTGCCGCGGACTGCGTCTCCGCCGGGCGGCCACACAAGGCCCTCGCGCTGGGCCGGGCGCACGGCTTCCCCGAGGCTGCCCCGGCTGCTCTTCCTGCAAGAACCGACGGCCGAAACGCGGGCGCGCACTCGCGCTTTTCATCCGCGTGTCCTGGAGGGAAGCAGCAGAGCAGGCCTGGGGACAGGAGGAGATGCCGCTCCGCCAGCGCGCCAGGGGTCTGAAGGGCAGGATGTCTGCCAGCGCCGCGCACAGGGCCGGGGTCACCAGGTCCCGACAGAAGGGAGCCGGGCCTGGCCCCGGGGTCCTGCGCAAACCACGCCCCTCGCCCCTCACCCCCTCACCAGGCTTCACCAGGTCACTCGTTTGGCCAAAGGGACATTAGCAGACATGATGTAAGCAAAAGCGGGTGGGACCTCTAGGAAAGAACGGGAAGCAAAGCTCTTATCTAACATGAACCGCGCTGGAGGCAGAACAGGGCACCGCCTGCGGTTAGCACGGAACCGTCTTGAACCCAGGAGGCTCAACTCTGCCCTACCACCGTTATTTGGGAAGACAATAATAGGCATTTTGAGACATGCATGGGCCCAAGGTTTTCTATCCCAGATGAAAACATTACTCAAATTTATTTTCCAGACAAAAAAAAGAGGTGGAAGTGTACAATTAAAAATGGTTATAGTGATAAAGTTTGCATCACATATTGATATAAATATTCGTTACCACAATAAATATAAATAACTAAAAATGTAAAAAATTAAAAGAGGTCCAAGAAAAAGGATAGCATGATATACAAGTAACTGAAACCCAAAAGAAGTGAAAGAAGCCAGCAAGATATTAAGATATTGAGCTGCTCAAAAGGATCTCCTTGTAAAACAGAAGTTAAGTGACATGAGGATTTACATTTATTAATACTCTCTATCTCCAGTGGCACTGATTGCATCTTTAGTGAATAAAACATACATAGTCACAAAACTAAATATGCTACTTAGCAGGCTTCAATTTTTGAAGCAACTATACCCAAAGCATTAAAAACTTAGTTATAAAATGAAATGTAAATAGTATAAAAATTTATCCTGTAAGAATAATAATTGACAAAAATTGGCAAGTTCAGAGTAGAAGGTACTTTAAATCCTTTTTTTTTAAGAGAAATACAATAATTACAAAGAACTTGAGGTTCCATTCCTTTCCCTTCATCTCCAGAAACAAGCTCTAGTCTGAAATTGGGGAATATCTAGTCATTTATATACTTCTCTATATATGTAAGCAATACATAGTTATTATTTAAAATTTTATATAAATGATCACATCTACACATATTTTTTCACTTAGCATTACAGTTTTGAAATCTGATTTCTATAGCCCTAGTTCATTCATTTTCACTGTTAGAGTAATTCTAGAGGCTGATCAGACCATAGTTTATTTTTCATTTGCCCAATGATGGGCCTTTGAGCTGTTTTTATGTTTTTGCTGTCCAAGGCCGGAATGGACATCCTTGTCCTTCAGTCCCCGTGAGCACGTCCGAGGTTTCTGCAGGGCCAGGCTGGGTGTGTGCATCCATAGCCCAGCTGCTCCGGGCCCGCGCCAAGGAAACTCTTCACCTAGCGAGCCGCCTCCGAAGAATCACCTAGCTCTAATCAAGAGGGTCTCACTATTTGGTGTGCCCTACAATTATTGGGAATCTCATAAAAAAAATGCAGCTCTCAGATATTCTGATTAGTGCGTAGGAGAGAGGGGCTTAAGTATCTCAAGTTCCAAAAAGCTCCCAGATGCTTCTGATACTAGTGGCCTTCAGATTTCACCAGGGAAGCCCTGCCATTACTCACCACCACCCAGAAAGCACCTGTCAACCTCAATCAGACATCAGGAAAAGGTGCAACCAATTATCAGAGAAATCAGATGGGAGGCATTAATCATTTCTCCCAAAATGTGCTTGGAGCACAGTATAGCATGGAATGGCTACAGATTTACAAAGGAGAGCTTTTCCCCCTACTCTGAGGTTGAGTAGGCCAAGACACATAAACGTCATTAAAAAAAAATTTTTTTATTGTGAGAAATAACATATACACAAAAAAGCAATAAATTTCAAAGCATACCTCAACAATTAGTTATAGAACAGATTTTAGAGTTTGGTATGGGTTACAGTTCCACGATTTTAGGTTTTTCCTTCTAGCTACTCTAAGACATTGAAGACTAAAAGAAATACCAATATAATGATTCAGCAATCATACTCATTTGTTAAACCCTACCTTCTCTGTATAACTCCATTCTAACTTCCTCATGTTGGAAGGGGCAGTCGATAATATGGAAAGGGGGATGGAACTAGTTGATGTTCCTCTCTGCAGGACCCATATGGTGGTTGTGCATTTCTGGAAAGTTACTCTAGTGCATGGAACCTCTGCAGAATCTGAGAAAGAGTTCTGTAGTGTTGGCAGCAACCGTTTTGGTTGGGGTTTGGCAAACCATGATAGGTAGTGATAAGTTTCATTTTTGTCTCCGTTTGCTATGAGTTTTTTTTTCATCCAATGAGTGTGCCCCCTTTAAGGGCCCCAGCTCTCTGCAGGGATGCCTCTTTCAATTTTCTGCATCCAGTAGCTCAACTCCCCGGTCTCCAGACCTGGTGTTGACATAAAAACTGAGTCTCCTGATTACTAGCACTGGTAGCTCCCAGGGCCACATGGCACCCCCTGACTCCAGCTCAGGGTTGCAATTTCCTCTCGCCCTCTGGGGATTCCATTTACTTTCTTGAGTTTTGACCATGGTGTGTAAATGATTTTGTCCTATTTAATACAGCATTTTTGGTGCTTTGTAGTGGAGAGTTTTCAGATTATCTAGTTCAGACAGCGTGGGAGATAGAATTGATGCTTTAACTTGAAGAATTAAACCATCAAGTGAGAGGGGCAAATTACAGGCATGTTCAGAAATGTCTCAAGAAATGGGCGTCCCATGAGCCTTTTCTCAGAAAGCTACAGGAGAGTGTGTTCCACCCAAACAAGGACGTACACAGGCAGAGCAGACCCGGGATGAGGAAACATGAGCTGCAGCGTGGGAAAGAGGCTGAGGGGTTCCCCACAGTGAGGGGGCAGCCAGGTCTTGGGGTCTGCCCTGTGCAGCAGGCAGAAGAACAAGCAGAAGACAGAACGTCTCCAGAAAAAGAAAAAATGGTTAGGTAACCTGGTGTATCTGGAGACACTTAGAGACGAAAGACCCTTTCACCAGTAAGGAGAAATTAGAACACTAAGCAAATTGCCTTTTTTTCATGGTAAAAGTCAATAGATAGCATCCAAATCTGAAAAAAAAAAATCAGACATGTTGGTTAGAATATGGGGGCAAAAGCGAAAAAAAACAGCTAAAGACATTGCAAGGTGTTCCCTTTGGGAACAAAAATCAGGGACAGGGGAAAAATGGGACAAGGGATTGCTGTTTCTCATTACAAGCCTCATAAATCCATTTTTATTATCTTTATTAAGTATATACATAACTTGATATGTGATATCTATACATAAATAAACAGATAAAATGAGTTTGATGGCATAATACAAAAGCTTTCATTTTGTATTTGAGTCTTGCAGCAAGATCACAAAGACAGGCATCTTTGTAAAAATATCCAAGATATTAGTCAATTTTCCAAAAGCAGCTCAGATCCTTTAATATTCTAGCACCTTCATGCCAACATCCTTGTCACTTTAACTGGTTTTACAGCCAAATTGGTTCATTTGCAAATAAGCCATCTTCTAACATCACTTCAATCAACTTCATGAAATTCTGCAATTCAGCAATTAAGGAGAGCCTGGCTAACAAGAAAAAGAATATTGACTCAATGGACAGAGACAGACCCTGGGGTTAATTTGTGGGGACTAATTTCATAACTGATTAGTAAGTGACTATTTCGGAAGGTTGATGACTTGTGTTACTTAAACGCAAACTGTAGGATCTTGAATCATGAACACTCGGACATAAGGATTTTTTTTGTGGTAAAATGACTTCATGTTTCACTTTGACTCCCCACTCACTGGTTCACCACCTGCTTGCAGTCCAGTGTGGAAGAAAATGACCTAAAGGAAGGAAGTGGAAAGGAGAAGTTGAAAAGTGAAACAGATTGAGGACTGTGCTGGTTTGAAAGTGTTGTGTACCCCAGAAAAGCAATGTTCTTTAATCCTCGTTTAATATTGTAGGGGGGACCTTTTTGATTAAGTTGTTTCCATGGAGATGTACCCATCCAATTGTAAGTGGGATCTTCTGATTAGCTGGCATCCATGGAGATGTGTCTCCACCCATTCAAGGTGAGGCTGCTTACTGGAGCCTTTTAAGAAGGAACCGTTTCAGAGCTTTAGAGCTTCAGAACTTGCACAGACAGAAATGTTTTGAGATGCAGAAAGAAAACGCCCCGGGGGAAGCCATTTGAAAGGAGAGGCCAGGGGAGAAAGCTAGCAGACACTGCCATGTGCCTTCCCAGCTGACACTCCAACCTCACTGGCCCTTTCTTGAGTCAAGGTATCTTTCTCTGGGTGCCTAAGTTTGGACATTTTTATGGCCTTAGAACTGCAAACTTGTAACTTAATAAATCCCTTTTGTAAAAGTCAAACTATATCTGGCATATTGCATTTCTGGCAGCATCAATGAACTAAAACAGTGAAGAAATAAGCTATACACTTTACAAACAGCCTCAAAGTATTGGAGAGCTAATTGGACCCTATCCAATCAAATTTAATATTTATTCATCAAATAAAATCAGTTCTTGGAGCAAATCTGGTGTGCTATACATGGTACTAGACCACGTGGTCAGCTAAAAGAAAAGGATGAATGAATTACCAGTTGGGGTGGTTTGAAGCACATGTACCTCAGCATAACAATGTTCTTAAATTTAATCCATCGCTGCGGGTGCAAACCCCTGGTAAGCAGGGCCTTCTCGTGAGGCGGCTTCATGTAAGGTGCGGCCCTGCCCAATGGGGATGGGCGTTTATCCTTTTCTGCAGTCAGGATGCTACTCGGACAGAGAGGGAGGGGAGGAAGAGGCTGACGTCACCAGGCCCAGAAGAGAAGGGAGGGGCCAGGAGATACTGCCGGGTATCAGGTGGGGCAGGAGAGGCCGCCGGGGGCCACGTGATGGAGGTGAGGACAGCGGGTGCCACGTGACGGAGGTGAGGCCGCCGGGTGCCACGTGACACGGGAAAGGCCGCCGGGTGCCACGTGACGGAGGTGAGGCCGCCGGGTGCCACGTGACGGAGGTGGGGCCGCCAGGTGCCACGTGACACGGGAAAGGGCACCGGGTGCCACGTGACGGAGGTGAGGCTGCCGGGTGCCACGTGCCGCCCGAGCGGGACCCCGAGCGCCGGCGGCCCCAGAGCGGGAGGACAGCGTCGCCTCCGCGACGCCTTGAGGGTGCCCTTTTCCCAGCCTCAGACCGTGAGTGAGTAAACGCCCGCTGTGACTCCGCCCACCCCACGGCGTCCCCTTGGGCAGCGCGGGAGACTCAAGTGCCGGCGCCGGCGCTGTCTGCGGCGAGCCGGCCGGGAGCCCGCCCCGTGCTCGCGGAGCGCGGGAGGAGGGAGGACAAAGGCCCGCGGGGCGGCGCGGGGCTCGGCGCGGGAGGGCGGCGGCCCGGGCTGCCCGCGGAGTCCTGGGGGTCGGCGGCTGCCGCAGCGGCGCCCGTCTGAGGTCTGAGGCGGCCGCCGTCGTCCGCGGGCGGGGGAGGCCGGGTCCAGGCCCAGCCGGCCAGCCCGGCTTCCGGGTTGTAGCGGCTCCCTCAGCTGATGGGCGGGGCGGGAGGTGGCGGGTCTAGGCGAGGGGAAGACACGGGCGGGCGGAGCAGGAGGCAAAGCGAAGCAGACGGGGGTCGGCGGTCAGGGCGGTCAGCGGGGGACGAGGGAAGGGGAGCAGGCGGTACCGAGTGTCCGCGGTCACGGCTGTTCGCGGAGGCCCGGGGCAGCGTCCTGCGCCTGCCTTGTGTCCATTGCTGCCCACGCGGCGTCAGGTGCGGTCAGGAAGGAAGGGAACGACTGCTGGGCAGTGATTGTAAGTCATGTTTCCTACCTTTGTGGACGCCCAAGGACAGAGGACGAAAAAAGAAAAGAAAGAAAGAAATGAGCTAGCCAGCCTCCTTCTGAATCCCTCCCGCGCATCTGCAACTGGAGGTCTCGTCTCTGCAGGGCCCTACTCCAGGATGTAGACCGCCTGCTCAGGTGGCTTGTACACATCCCTGCAGTGCGGCATTTCTGGGGCCAGCCCCACTGGAAAATGCCAGTGTCTGCCGTGTAATTATCTGAGTAGGAAATGAAGATGCTCCCCTTCCCCTTTGTGGACCAGGCTCTGCATGCTTCCCTTAAAGACTTGGAATGTTTATTCTGGGCCACATCGTGGTTATGCAGGAAGGGACAGAGAGATTGGGTGCTGGCTGCTGGGAGATGTGGGGTTTTCCTTTTTTTAAATTATTTTTTGTATGCTGTGGTGGGGGGTCACATTTCATTCTTTTTCCATTGCAGCACCCATTTGTTGAATTTTTTTTTTCTTGTTGGTTTGTTTGTTTGTTTTGGGGGGTAGTGCATGAGCCGGGAATCAAACCCCGGTCTCCCGCATGGCAGGCGAGAATTCTATGGGGTTTTCCTTTTTGCAGCAATACAAGTGTTCTAAAATTGATTGGGATGACGAATGCACAACTCTGTGGATGTACTAAAAGCCATTGATTGTACACGAATACAAAAAGCAGAACCTTGTATGAGGTTTTCCCACCTGGCTTGTCCCCGGCAGAAGCAGGGTGGGAACCAGGCTCAGTGATTGCTGGCAGTGCCATGCACGTGGCAGGAGTGTGATCAAGTGACCCCCCGTCACTGAGCACGATTATAGAATGTGCACGGCATAGTTCTGCCTTCTGATGTAGGTGATCTGGTGAGGACACAGGCTCGAGTCTCTGCACCCCACTGCCGGGATTGCAGCTGGATTTTATTAAGGTTGCAGCAGTGCACATCATAAAGAATTGAAGGGGTTCTAGGCAAAGAGATGTGGTCACCTCAATTAGACATGTCTGTGGGACTCCAGTAGGAGATTCTAGTGCAAGTTTGGATGTCCGAGGCAAGTACTAGGCTGACAAGAGTGATCAGTGCTGGTGCTGTGGGCTTCGGAGTCACCAGCGTTAGCTGAATGTGAGGAGCAGATGAGGTTATGCAAAGTGAGGGTGGGGTGGGAGTGGTGGGGGGACAAGAGCTGAGGATGGAACCCAAGGAAATACCAGTACTCAAGGGTGGGACAGAAGGAGGAGCTTGAGATTTAGGAAACTGAAAAGGCAAGGTTGAAAAGCTAGGAAAAACTACAAAACTGTGTCACAAACCCTGGCAAGGAGAGTTTTGACAAATAAGATGACCAAAAAAAAAAAAACTTCTCATTGGATTTGGCAATTGGGAGATGGTCAGTGACCTTCGAGCTGGCCAATGGGGTGACGTGGGGGGCCAGAGCAGGAAGAAGTGAGGTACTTAGATAGGGAGGAGGAAGAGTGGGAGACAGTAGAGGCTGATGCAGGCTTGAGGAAATTTTTTTCTGTTAGGGAAAATCATTACTTATTTGTGGATGTCAAGAAAAGGAACTTGTAGAAATGGAGAGGTTAGCGTCCCCAGGAGGAAAAGGGCCAGTTAACATAGTAAAACAGTAAGGGAATGAACTCAAGAGCCAGAGTGGAAAAATTAGCCTTGAAAAAGAGGGAAAGGTGGTGAGGCTGGTGGAAGGAGATAGGCAGATCACTTATAACTGGCTTGATCTAGCTTCTAATAGCTGAGAAGTGAGTAAAGCTGGGCTAAGTGGAGTGAAATGTGTTCTCATCATCAGCCTGGTCTATATTTACTTCCCTGTAACCAGAGAGGCAGCATATCCTGGCGATGTGGACTCTGAAACCCAACCTGCCACTGTGAATTCGTTGCTGGCCGTGGCAAGCTTTTTTGTGGAAGGTCATATTTATATCACTGCAATAGTATTGCAGCAACTGTGCTCAGGCTCCGTGGCTTATTTCAAAGATTCAGAGCATGTAGGACAGATAATTCCAGGTCTTCAGTGTCCCTGGAGCTCTACTAAATTTTTTTTTTAATGCGACAGTCTTGATAATGTGGCATAAACTGGGCTAATTTTGGACACTTATCTTAGACTTGACCGCATCCGAAAAATTATGTGAGGCAGCTCATAATAAAAATATAACTGTGCAGTGAAATAAATTAAAAAGAGAAAAACCAAAACTATGTCAAAATATGAAACTGTTTCGCTTCAACAGCAATTACAGAAATGTACATTTGAGCACTGGGGCACCGTCCCTGACCTAGTCAAAAGCAAAGTCACATTTTTACGCTATGTGGGTTAGGCTTTAAAAAAATAATAATGCAGACATTGCCAGTGAGTCTACCTTGGTTCAGTTCTTTGGATAATTGCTAACATTATTGAGCATTTACTCTAATCAAGCATTGCTCTGATGTGTAGTCATCTCATTTTCATTAGCCCTGTAAAGTAGACTGTGTTACTATTATCCCATTTTCCAAATAAGGAGGGTGAGGCGCAGAAAGCTTCCCTAAATGGTCCACAGTCATGAAGCAAGGACACGGTCAAGCACAATTCAAAATCAGGCAGCCTGGCTTCATGGCTGATGCAGGTCCCGTAGCTGATGCTGGCAGTTCTCAAACTTCCTGGTCCCACAACCCCCTGAATCTTAACACTTATTGAGGACCCCAAAAGCTATCAATACTTATTATATCAGAAATTAAGACTGAGAAATTAAAAATACTTATTAATTCATTTAAAAATAACAACAAATGTATATAAAGTAAAAATAACATTTTATGAAAAAAACTGCATATTTTCCAGAACCAGAGTTAGTGAGAAGAGTGGTATTGTTTTATATTTTTGCAATTCTCTTTAATGAGATGGCTTAATAGAAGACAGCTGGGCCTCTGCTTCTGCATTCCCTCTGTTGCCATATCACGTGTCAGGTAACCTCTGAGGTTCGTTCTCAAGAATGAGAATGAAACAGCCAGCAGTGTCTTAGTGTTCTTGTGAATATAGCTCTGAGCTTGCGCATCCCCTGAAAGGGTCTCAGTGAACCCCGTCAGAATGGGGAATTTAGCAGAAGCCTTCATCAGAGTTCCTGGCTGGTGGTGGAATTCGGGCATACTCATTCCCACAGTCATGTGAACAAGTTCCTATTTTAAAAATCTCATAATATTTACATAATGTGTGTGTGTGTGTGTGTGTGTAGAATCTGACCGTGCAATGGGCATTGCACGAGTTCACACAGGGCCCCAAACTCAGAATAGCTGCGAGCTTGAGGACTGTTCTGTCTACAGGCCACACTTGAAATTCTTCATAATTTTATGTGATTTGTGTTTTATGAGTGAGTCCAGTGGAACGATGGAGAATGCACCAGAGGCTCCCAGGAACGGGCCCTCAGGTGCCTATTCCCCACCCTGTGCCGGGGCCTCATGGGCCTCCCTTCCCTGCCCAGCATGCTCTGCCAGTGTCAACCCGGAGGGTCCGGCGCAGGCCTGGGAAGGAGCAAGTGGGGCACGTGGCCTGGCAGCAACTGCTCTCACCGGCCTGGACGTGCAGGCCCCCGGCAGGGGCCCATGGCCCACCCCAGGTCCAGGAGCCCAGCACACACCGGCCAGAGGTTGCCCAGCACTTGGGGGTCATGCACACTATGGCTTCTGGTGGCCAGCCTATGGGAAAGGGAGGCACAGAGAAGACAGGCAGGGGAGTAGAGGGAGCCTGAAAGAAAGGAAGGAGCTTTATATCTTAGCACCTTCACGGCACTTTTTCCTGCTTTTTGAACCAGAGATCGTGAACTCTCACTTTGCATTGGGCCCCACAAATTGTGTAGCTGATCCTATATATAGCATCTGAGAAAATAGTTAGCAAAACCTATCACTGTTCATTCCTTCCATCCTAAACTTACATGAGTTAATCATCCCAAGGAAATAAATTCAAAGGAAAACAAACTATAAATAAATGTATTTATTAAAGCCTTATTTATTGTTATTGAAAATACAGTCTAAATAATTAATAATATAAAAGTTAGTTTTTCTTCACCGCCTCTTCCATTCAAATCTGCTCCTCCCCTACTATTCTTCATTGTAGCTTTGCCACCAGAAACACGTAGAGATAACCACCCCAGAGCAAGCAGCTCCCCTCAAGGCCAACTTTAGCATCCTAAGTGCTTTTCCTGCTAAAGGAAACGAAAGCTCCTTAGAGAAATGCCTGAGTCCAGTTGTGGCCAGAACACAAGAAAGCGTCAAAGATGAGTGTAATCGTATCGGCAGACTCAGAGCCAACTTGAGGATGTGACCATCTGAGCATCAGAAAAGGATGATAATTACAATGGATGGAAATAAATGTATTTAAAAGCCATGAATTAAAAATGTTGCTCAAAAAGAAAGAAATAAATCTCTTTGGGTCAACTTTGGAGGATGCTAGGAAAGCAACTCAATAGCCTGAACATTTGTTTAAAAAAAAAGTGTGGGAGAATCAAGCATTTGCCCTGCTTTTCTGTACAAAATATATCTTCTGGTAACTGATAGATGATGAGAAAAAGTTGTTTTATTTTTTTTAAATACAAAAATCCAGATACTGAATCAAGAAAGAATTCTATAATTAAAATATCACCATCACTGGGCAGGCCATGGTGGCTCAGCAGGCAAGAGTTCTCACCTGCCATGCCAGAGACCGGGGTTCCATTCCCAATGCCTGTCCATGTAAAAAAAAAAAAAAAGGAAAAGTCAAGATATCACAGTCACCAAGGTAATACACTGATCATCTTCAGTGACTACTTAAACCAGGATGTGCAGAGCTGAGAGAATTTTTTAATGCATGAATCAAGCTAACAGCACCTAACCCACAAAAAGGGAGCCAGCCAGCCGTCAGACGCCCTGTTGATGTGAAGTGCTGTGAAGCAGCACACAGTTCCACTGGGCCAAGCCGTGTAACCCGAATCAGTGAAGCCTCCACATCAGTCAGCAAAATCCAGTGTGTGGGAAACTGACAGAACAGACAGCCTGGTTTAATTCACCATATAAATTGCAAGGGAACAAAAAGAGAGAATGGAGGAACCTAAATATTAAAAGAGACTTAGGCTGTACTCGCATCTGCAGCTTACTCTGAAATGCACACACAAAAAAGTATTGATGGATGGTTAGAGAGATAGAAAATTGGAAAGATATGTGATAGAGCACATAGAGTAAACTTTGTTTGTGTGGGTGTCTGAATGATTGGATGATGAATGGAGCGAAAGAGTAATAGAAATCATAACATAGTCATACATAAACAAGAAGTGATGATTGTGGAGAGTTGCAATGTCAGAAGCTTTTATTTCAAATTCCATTCAATTATCTAGAAAATTTCCTAAAATGAACTACTTCAGCAGCAACAGAAGTCTACAGGTTGGTAAAATCAGGAAAAATAAAGAAACAAAAGAGAATAAGGAAAGCTGCCAATTTCTTCACACTATACTCAGACATGTTGTAGAAACGTAGCTGTTTTATTTATTTTTAAGTGATATAGTCTTGCCAGGTCCCACCTATTATTTTGAGGTGGGAAAAATGTAAGACAGAAATGTAACCAATTCTTTTAAGGCTGTCTAGGAGGGGAAATGAATCAGTCTCAGATTTGACCCTCTTTCTCCATCTTATCTCTAACTTATTATTTGGTTGTGCAGGGAAGAGGCCTCTGATGGTTAATTTCAAGTGTATACTTGGCTAGGTGACTGTGTGCAGTTGTTTGATCAAGCAAACACTGGCCTGATTATTACCGTGAGGGGGTTTCATGGATTTAAGTCATTAGTCATTTGACTGCATCTATGACTGATTGCATCTACAGTCAGCTGAGGAGACGGCCTTCAACAAAGAGCAAAGTCTCATCCAATTAGTTGACGGCCTTAAAGGGAGAAGTGATGATTTCAGCAACCAGAAGGAAGACATTCTATCTGTACTTTAGCCAGCCCACTTCTCTTGGAGAATTCATCAAAACCTTCTGTTTTTTTTTTTTTTTTTTTTTTATGGCCTACCCTATAGAGTTCAGACTTGCCATTCCCTATGGATGCGTGAGCTGTTTCCTGTAACACATCGATTCTATCTCTCTGGAGAAACCTCAGGCAGGCCCTGTCTATGGTGAGGCAGAAGGCTCACTTGCCTCCTGCCGGCCCTTCAGTGTGTGCTGTGCAGTGACCACTGAAGTGCAGCTGGCCCCGTCCCTAGTATCCTGGTGTCCACAGTTGACCCTGTGGTTGCTCTAACCTGCAGCCCAGTTGTGTTTCTGTTGGCCAGAGCCTGACAGCTATCGTCCCACTGGCCCCACCTCACCCTGGCTTTCACTGACTCCACCAGCTCCACTGAATCACTGCAAAATTGGCCATCTGGCCCCTGACCAGGAGGTCCAGACTGTGGGGTCACCTCGCCCCTACCACGCAGGTGCATGACAGGGCTGCTGGCTCCCACTTCTGCACTCCTGGGACCTAAAAGAGGCCCAGGAGTGCACACCCGATCTTCTCCCTAGCCATCTAATTTTAAACCAGTCGTCTGGATAAGGAGCCAAATATTCATTCTCTCCTCTTCTGGGTTAGAGGGAGAATGAGACAAGGGAAGTTATTTAAGAGAGATATAAAAATACATCAGCTTATTGTGTGTGAAAATATTGTCACCATTATTCAAGCAGACAAAAAGAAATCGAAGAACAATGAGTAAAAAGCATAAGAGCCTAAGGAAAACTTCTTGACTAAAACATCCAGATATTTGAAGAGCAAATATCCACTATTTTTTGGAAACTTTATTCAATTCTTACAAACACACCAAAGGTTCATGGATCCTAAATGCTCAGCTCGGTGAATTTTCGGAGGTGGGCCTCTACCCTTTTAGCAATACCCAGATCCAGAAACAGAATCAACACCTCTGTGAGCGCACTGCCGACCCCATTCCAGACATTACCACCATCTAAAGTAACCACTGTCTTTATCCGGTTTTGAATTTTACATATGTGGTGTTATACACGCTTTTGGGTCTGGCTCCTTTTATTCTTGTGAGAATTCACGCATGCTGTAGCATTTGCCAGTTCATTCTCAGGACTGTGTAGTTTTCCATTGTCTGAAAATGCCACAACAAGAGAAAATAGTTCTCTTCTATACTCCTATGAACATTCTCGAGCATATCTTTTGTTGAATGTATGCATATGTTTCTGTTGGGAATATCCCTAGAAGTAGAATCTCTGACTCATAGGTTATATGTATGATTAGTTTTAATAGGTAATGCCAAATAATTTTCCAAAATTGTCGTACCAATATACGGTCCCACCAGTTGAGTATGAGCATTCTGATTGTTCTATAGCCTTATCAGCCCTTGCCAGTTCTGTTCTTCGTAGCCATTCTGGTGCTTGTATAGTGTATCTCATTGTGGTTTTAATTTGCAATTTCCTAATGATTAATGATGTTGTGCTCACTGGCCATTTGCATGACGTCTTTTGTGAACTGCTTGTTCATTTTTCTATCTGGTTGGCTGCATTTCTCTTATCCGCTTACACATTCTGCATGCTATTCCTTTTTAGATGAATGTGTTATCAGTATCTTTTCTCAATCTCTGGCTTGCTTTTTGTTCTCTTAGTTGGTGTCTTTTGATAAACAGAAGTTCTTAATTTTAAAATAGTCCAATTTATCAATTTTCTCTTTACAGTTAAAGCTTTTTGTTTCCTTTTTAAGAAATTTTTTCTACTCTGTGCCTGTTTGAAACTATTATATACCCCAGAAAAGCTGTGTTTTAATCCTGATTCAATCTTGTGGGGCCAGACCTATTGTTTAGGATGGAAACCTTTGATTGGATTGTTTCTAAGGAGATTGACCCACCCAATTGTGGGTGTGACCTTTTCATTAGATGGAGATGTGACTCTGTCCATCCAAAGTGGGTCCTGAGTAGTTTATTGGAGTCCTTTAAAAGGGAAAACACTTTGGAGGAAGCTTAGATGCTTGGAGTGCTGACAGAGAGAGCAGAAGCAAACTCATATGTTTGAAGATGCAGAAAGAAAGTTCTGGGGAAGCAGCTTAAAACCAGAAGCCAAAGACCCCAGCAGCCGCCAGCCATGTGCCTTCCCAGCTGACGAAAGTGTTCTGGACCCATCGGCCTTTCTTGAGTCAAGTTATCTTTTCCTGGATGCCTTAGTTTGGACATTTTTATAGCTTTAGAAATGAAAACTTACAACTTAATAAATTCCCTTTTTAAAAGCTGATCCATTTCTAGTATATTGCATTCCTGCAGCTTTAGCAAACCAACACATACTCTAATAGGTTCTCCAATATTTCCTTCTATAAGATTTTTATTTTTACATTTCACATTTAGATCTGGAAGGGATTTTTATTGTGTGAGGTCCATCATTTGTAAAAGAGATAAAAGAGAATATATACCAAGAACAACAGGCCAGGATAGTCTTAAATTATTACAAAAATCCATAATAGACTAATTAAAGACAACATTGAAAGCAGTAGAATTCAAAATTGACATAGTAAAAAATCAATTATCAAAACAGATTTGACTTGGTGTGCCAGTTTGAAGCCATTATATACCCCAGAAAAGCCATGTTCTTTAATCTTCATTCATTATTGCTGGGTGGGAGCTTTTTGATCATTTCCATGGAGATGTGACCCACCCAATTGTGGGATAGTAACTTTTGATTAGATGGTTTCCATGGAGCTGTATCTCCATCCATTCAAGGTGGGGTTGCTTACTGGAGCCTTTTAAAAGGGAACCATTTTGAAAATACTTTAGAGCCACCAGAGCCCACACAGCCAGAGATCTTTGGAGATGAAGAAAATAGACACTCCCAGGGAAGCCACTGAAGAAGCCTGGATAGAAAGCTAGCAGAGACAAACCCCGAACATCATCAACCTTCTTGAACCAAGGTATCTTTCCCTGGATGCCTTAAACTGGACATTTTCATAGTCTTGCCTTAATTTGGACATTGTCACGGCCTTAGAACTGTAAACTTGTAACTTAATAAATTCACCTTTTTAAAAGTTGTTCCATTTCTAGTGTATTGCATTCCAGTAGCTTTTACCAACTAACACACTTGGGAAACATTCAGAGCATGAAAGAAAGCTATAAAGAAAGTGAACAGCAAAACAACAAGAAAAGCAACAGGAGAAATTCATTGAGCTCCTATTATAAGCAGAATTCCAACCCAAGCTTCTACCACATTTATCTCACCAGTGGAAAGAAAGAAGACAGAGCTCCTTGACCACAGAGAATGGGGAGTTATTGCTTAATGGAAACAGGGTTTATACTCGTGGTGGTGAAAAGTTTTCGTAATGGATACTGGTGATGGGAACACAATATTGTGAACATAATTAATGCCACTGAATTGTATTCTTGAAAGTGGTTAAAATGGGAAATGTTATACTGTATATATGTTGCCACAATAAATTTTTTAAAAAGAATGCAAATCAGAATCATCTCTCCTTCTTCTGAGTACCAGATCAAGCCCAGTTGCAATGGAACGATATCTCCAGGGCTTAGTGGTAGGGTAGGGAGAACTGGGGAGGTTTTTTGCAAAGGACTATTTACTCAGCAAAGCTGCCATCCTTAGAAAAAGGTAACACTGAGACATTCTCAACCCTGCAAAGTCTTAGAAAACTAACTGCTCAAATGCCTTTACTGCTAATTTGTTCAAAGACACTGTATTAGTTTGTTAAGCTGCTGGAATGCAATATATCAGAAATGAAATGGCTTTTAAAAAGGGAACCTAATAAGTTACAAGTTTACAGTTTTAGTGCCAAGAAAATGCCCAAACTAAGTCACCAAGAAGAGGCTGCCTTCACTCAAGAAAGGGTGATGCCGTCCAGAACCTCTCTGTCAACTGGGTAGTCACATGGCTGGCATCTGCTGGTCCCTTGTTCCTGGGCTCCGTTGCTTTCAGCCTCTGTTCCTGTGGAGGGTACTCACTTTTGCTTCTCCAGGGCTGGCTTTCATCTCTTGGCTTCTCTTGGCTCTCTCCAGCTTCTGATTTGTTTAACATCTTACAGCAACATCTGCTGAACTCCAAGCATCTCCAAACATCTGTGTCTCTCTCTGTTCTGAGGCCTCTCCAAAATGTTTCCTCTTTCAAAGGACTCCAGTAAACTAATCAAGACCCAGTTTGAATGGGCAGAGTGACATCTCCATCTAATCAAAAGGCCACACCCACATTTGGGGACATCACATCGTGGGTATAATCTAATCAAAAGTTTCCACCCTACTACAAGAAATCAGGATTAAAAGAAACAGCTGCCCTCACAAGAGTGGATCAGGATTAAAACATGACTTTTCTGGGGAACATAATAGATCCAAACCGGTATAGACATATATTCCTTTAATTTTTTTTTTTTTTTTTTACATGGGCAGGTACCGGGAACCGAACCCAGGTCTCCGGCATGGCAGGCAAGAACTCTGCCGCTGAACCACCATTGCCCACCCTATATTACTTATTTTAAAACACTAATATAGCTCTTACTGTGTGCAGGCATTGTTCCAAGTGCTGTATAATATTACCATAATCTTCATAACAACTCTATGAAGTAGGTGTTATAACCCCCATTTTACAGATAGAGAAACTGAGGCAAACTTACCCAAGGTCATTCAGCCAAAGGAAGCAGAGCCAGGGGTCATACCCAGACACTCTGGCCCCAGAAGTTATGCTCTCATACTTTATGTTATTGTGCCTCTCCGAATTGTTGAATGAAACAAGCGTGAATTACAAATGGGATTTTTGAATGAAAAGTTCATCAAAAATAAGTAATGCAATAATGTCAAAAGCCATGACCAAAGATAATCACAATACATAAATAAATATGCATATTGGTATTATTCTGGCATCTAAATAAGCTGTCCTCAGAGTGCCCTGAGTTTTGTTTCTACTTAATTAACTTGCCTTCACATGTACTCCTCTTTGATTAGCAAGTCTCTGTACATACTTTATTATAATCAAATAATCAAACATTTAGTTTGGTTCTACTGACTCATAGATAATCCATGCTTTTCTTGGGTCAGAAAAAAAAGGAGGAGAAATTTTGACATAAGATAGCAACTTGAGGAGTTTATGAGAATTTTGTAGGATCTCTGTTCTGAGGCCTGTGTATGTAAGAAAGTAGTGGGAAGACAGTAAAGAGAAGCCATGCCCAAGGCCCTGATGCAAGCCTGTGTGACTGATGCTTGGGTTAGGAGACGAGGGCTATTTGGAAGCTACAAACCTCAGCTTCCCCCAGTCATAGAACCTGGACCGGAAGGAATATTCTTCCCTGAGGGAATCTATGAGATAGGAATTCTCTGTTTCTGCATTCCAAAAAGATGAGCCCTTTAAAGGACACAGATAGAACTTCCTGTTTCCACCCACTGGCTAAACATGTTAGTGAAAACGTGTCAGGAATCTGGTCAGGGTAGATAGGCGTGTCCCACATCCCTCAGATGGGTCACATCTGTAATCGTGCATCAGCTTTTAAACAACTTCTCACTTAAGCCTGGAAGAGTGGGTGTGCTAGACTTCTGTCTTGGGAGACATTCACACATGGAGGAGACGAGGTGTGTCTCAGAAAGAGCTAGGGGACTTAGAGACTTAGAGAACCTGAGCTGAGCTGGTGAACTAAGAGGTCATTCCTTCGCTTCTTCTTGAAGAAAGGTGTGACCATTTAGTGATGAGAGTCAAGTGTAAAGAAGAGAAGCTCTCACAGAAGGACAAGGAAGAGGCAGAAACTTCCCTGAGCACCCAGCTAGCCCTCGGCCACATGGGGACATCTTTGTGTCACACACAGCAAGGCATGGTGGTGGTGCCATTTGTGTCAGCCCCAGCAGCTAGGACAGGGGTCCAGGACAGAGGGGAGAGACAGGCAGGAAGGGGTGGGGAACCACTTAGGGAAGCATGCCTAGCTAGGGCCTAAGGAGACATGAAAGCTGGCAGGACAGTGGAGAAGGAGGAAAACCCAGTGGCTCGGTTCTGACTGAGTCGGAAGGTGGAAACTGGGAGCTCTGGTATAAAGGACATGAGAGTAGTGGAGGGGCAGGGTGTGGACGATAGAGGAAAACAGAGCTTCTTCAGACCAGTGGGCAGCCCTCTTCCTGTGGTCTTGCTTAGTTCCTGGGGCCATGCAGCTAGAAAAGGCTTCCCAGGAACCCTCAGCCCTGGAGAGGCAGGGGATTTCGGTTTTCAGGCTGTAGGTCAGCCAATTCTAATTGGAAAAAGATGAAGGGTGAGGAGAAGGTTGCCTTGGAGGTTCAGAGATCTTAGAACTAGGACTGCACTGTGCCCCAGCGTGATGGTAAATGTTGGTGGAAGGTTAGGGTTAGGATTCATAGGAAGGGTGACCCCAGGCCCTTGTGACTTTTTCCCTCCCAGCCTCTCTGAGACTTAAACTCAGGTCACAGGCATAACTGCAGCCTTAGAGGTAGGGGGCTGTTATTTCACGTGCTTATCAGTGTCTCTTAGACACATGAGTATTTTTCTGCCTTGAGCTTCTTGACCTTAGCTTCTATTTATACCTCCAATACTCATACTTTCGAATAGAGGGTAATCCAATAGCAGCTACATTTTCATGTACTCCCTGAAATATAAAATCCTAAGGGCATAATAATAGCCTTTTATATAAGTTTTTTAAATGACTTCTTTTTCTTTAGCATTAAATTAATTTCCAAGATAGATCTTTTCTGCCTTCTTTCTCCCAACTGCCTTTTCTAGAGTTTGACTAAATGTTTTTTGCCAATAGATCTTTTTCTTATAAGTCTAATTATAAACTGCACACATGGTGACATATATTACTTCCCTAGGCTGGATTCCAGAAAGCAGTGACGAGCACAGAAGAGCTCCGCAAGCAAGCCGCATTTAGTCTCGGGTATGGCAGATTCCCTTCGCTGCTGCATTAAAAAAATCCAGCAGATAGCAATTTAAGTTTATTTCTAGCTGAGAAGGCCCCAATGAAGTTTCCCTTCCTACTAAATTATAAGATTTGGGGGGGCAAGTTCTGTATTCCAGCCATTTTTGTAATCTTACCTGTAGTTCCTTGCACATAAGGGTATGCCATGAGTGTTGAACTGAATTAAATTGCTTTAATCAAACGAGAGGAGATACCTAAAGCATTTCAGAAGAATTCAAAGAAATAAATTACCCCTATGGCATACATATCCTTGCTATCTATAGCTTACCAGTTAGCTAGCTCAACATTTTTATGTAGTGAAATCTGACAATAATTTTACTTAAAAAAAATCAAACCTTTTTCCCCCTTCAAATAAGAAAATACAAAGGGGGGGAATCATCCACAATCTCATCATCTGACAATATGTCAATTAAATAAGGTGAGTATACACTTTCAGTCTTTTTAGATATATAATGCAGACATTTAATGCAAACTAATATACTGTGAGCCCATAGGACAAAATGCTCTATCACCTGCTGTTTTTATTCAGCATTATGGGTTGACAACAATTCCTCATGTCAGTAAACATTCTTCAACGAATATTTATTGTTCCATCATATGACTAATTGTATCATAATTTACTCAACCACTCATCTGCCTAGGTTGTTTCCATTTTAAAAAATTATTAAAATGCTCTGTTGTCCTTTTTGTTGTTTTAAATTCTACACACAGCTTTTAATTTTCTCAGGATAAACTGACATAGAATTCTTAGAACAAAAAGTATATATAGATTTTAAGCTATGATATGCATTTCTAAATTGCTTTCCAGAAAGGTTACATTTCTGTTTCAGTGCATTCCCTGCTATGTCTTTGTCCATTAAAAAAAGACGGGGTGTGTGTGTGTGTGTGTGTATTTGTCTTGTTGATTTGTAAACACTCTTTACACATTAAGTACACTATACCTTTGTCATAGATGATACATTTTTCTGAGCTTGTGTTTTTACTTTTAATTTTATTATGCTTTATTTTTAGGTGGACAGAAATTTAACATTTTTATGTAGTCAAATCTGTAAGCATTTTTCTTTTATGAATTTGGTCTTTGTGTTATGTTTAGAAAGTTATTTAAAAACCAGATTCTTTTCACTTGCATTTTATTCTGCTTCTTTTGTGGCTGTTGCTTCTTTTTCTTCTTCATCCCCTTTTTAATGAGTCAACACAATCTAACTAACTCCAGACTGTTAATTTTATACCAGTAATTTTACTGAAGAAGTCTATATTTTCCCCACTGATAAGAAGCCTAACTTTATCCTATTCTTGGGTCTGCCTCTGAACTTCATAGTCGTCCGTATCTATCTGTCTTCTCCTTTCTGTGTCAGTGATGAGTAGTAGATGATACAGCACGTGGTCTGCTGCAGGCCTTCTCAGTGCTCTCACTGACACTGCACAGCACGCCCGCGTGGAGGCAGGCTTACCGGGAGCCCAGCGCAGCTTCAGCCTCAGGACTCCCCACTGCCAGGCCCAGTCCAAGGCCCTGGGGGCCCTAGCAATGTGCTCACATGATGCTAGTGTTTAGTAAAATCAGCAAAACTAGATATTTAACAACAGAAGGTTAGTTAAGTCTATTTCTTTCCGCTCAGAGGTATCTCCCCCTTTGCTGGGGAGGGAGCTGGAAGGGCTCTGGTATGGGGAGAAGCGTTTAGTTAGGGGTGGCGGGACTCTTCGGTGGTGAGCGCTCACTTTTGCTGGTTTCCCCGTTGCAGGAAGAGCTTCCAGGGACACCAGCACAGCCCAACTCACAGCACCACAACCCTAGGCGCAGGCCCAGAACTCGCCTGGCTCTGTATGGGGCTCTTCCAGCACCAGCCTCAGAAGTGTGTGGGAAGTGGAGGGCAGAGAAGGTTAAAAACACACAGCTCCGGAAGCGAGTCTGGAGAACTCTTCCAGTCATCAGAGTGTAAAAGTGTAAATGGAGGGCAGGCCACAGTGGCTCAGCAGGCAAGAATGCTTGCCTGCCATGCCAAAGGACCCGGGTTCGATTTCCGGTGCCCGCCCATGTAAAAAGAAAAAGTGTAAATGGAGGATTCTGTTCTCACCAACTTTTGGTCAAAAAAGAAGTCTTCTCCTATCCAAGAATTTCTAATATAATTTCTGGTTATAAATAAGCCATACCCTTTTTTAAATAAGAAGAATCACATAAAGCAGAATTTATCAAATTCCTTTGTTTGCAGGGCACAAGCTTGAAGCAGGACTATAAGTGTCTATCACAGCTCATGTCGGAAAGAAATGTGAAAGAGGGTTTCCCAGACTGAGCAACGTTTTATAACCATACACATTACCAATAACTTCTGAAGCTGAAGAAACTTTTCTAGACAATCATTAATTTTTTGATCATGCTAGAGGAGAAAATAATTTTTTCTGTTCTCTCTTAGAAAATGATAATCCAAAATAATATTCATGGGAGGCAATAAAGAGTATAAAACCAAAACTAACAGAGAAAAAAAGCATTATAGCAGTATTTTAGACAATTATTTAATTCAAATGCTGTTTTTTCTGGATTTTATACTGTTTATGGTATTTGTTAGTTTTTTTAAAAATGTGGGATTTGTTTTGATATTTTTCTCATTCTAAATAAATACTCACTCTTCTAATTCTTCTAGAAAGTTCAAACATACAGAAAAGTTTGAAAGACTTGTACAGTGAATACCCACATATCCCAACTTTCTACCTCTTTTTGTATTCCTAATTTTGGGTTCTTTTTCTTAGACCCTTCCTCCAATTGTATAAGTTTCAGCCTATAAAAATCCAGACCCGTGGGCGGGCCACGGTGGCTCAGCAGGCAGAGTTCTCGCCTGCCATGCCCAAGACCCAGGTTCCATTCCTGGTGCCTGTCTGCGCGCGCACACGCACGCACGCACAGACCCACTTCTGACTCGATGATTCAGCTGTTAGTATGATAGGATCATGGATTTACCAGTGAGGAGACTGAGGCAGGGAGAAGTCGGGGGCCTGCAGCTGTTTACTGCCTTGTCACGTGGGGGACCCCGACTGCCCGTAGGGAACGACGCCCTTCACTGCCTGTGGTGTTGAGCTTTATAGTTGATTTTAGTTTTTTCTTTTCCTTCACTGGACAGTATAACTTGATGAGCGTTCTATATTAGCATATAAGAAAACTACCTTTCTTTTTAATGGCTGTACAGCATTCCATTATATGAATATGCCACTGTTTAACCAGTTCCCTTGATGGTAAATTACAATATTTTATTATGACAAAACTGCAATGATGTCAGTGTACTTATATGTCATTTTACATATTTGTGAATGTGTTTGAAGAGGGTAAGTACTCGAGAGGGAAACTGTTGTATCAGAGAGTATAAGGAGACCCTTTCTTTTCTGATTTTAATATTTTTATTGTAAAAACAACACACAAGCATTCTTAGCATACAGACATTCCATACATGGTGTACAATTAGTGGCTCACATTATCATCACATAGTTGTGTAATCATCACCATGATCATTTTTTTTGAACATTTGCATCACTCCAGAAAAAGAGAGAAAAAAGAAAGATTCATATATACCATACCCTTACCCCCCTCATCGACCACTAATATTTCAATCTACTCAATTTATTTTAACCTTTGTTCCCCCTATGATTTATTTATTTTTTATCTATAATTTTTACTCATCTGTCCATACCCTAGATTAAAAGGAGTATCAGACACAAGGTTTTCACAATCACACGGTCACATTGTAAAAGCTATATTATTACACAATCATCTTCAAGAAACAAGGCTACTGGAACACAGCTCTATAGTTTCAGGTACTTCCCTCTAGCCACTCTAATACACCATAAACTCAAAAAGGGGTATCTATATAATGTGTAGGAGTAACTTCCAGAATAATCTCTCAACTCTGTTTGAAATCTCTCAGCCACTGACATTTTATTTTGTCTCATTTCTCTCTTCCCCCATTTGGCCAAGAAGGTTTTCTCAATCCCGTGATGCTGGGTCCTGGCTTATCAGGGGATTTCTGTCCCACGTTGCCAAGGAGATTTACACCCCTGGGAGTCATGTCCCATGTAGGGGGCAAGGGCAGTGAGTTCACTTGCTGTGTCGTCTTAGAGAGAGGTCACATCTGCACAACAAAAGTTCTCTGGGGGTGACTCTTAGGCCTAATTTTAAACAGGCTTAGCCTATCCCTTGCAGGAATAAGTCTCATAGGGGCAAACTTCAAGATTGAGGGCTCGGCCTATTGATTTTGTTGTCCCCACTGCTTGCGAGTTTATCAGAAATTCTCCAAATGGGAAAGTTGAATATTTCTCCCTTTCTCCCCTTCCCCCAAGGGAACTTTGCAAATACTTCTTTATTCACTGTCCAGATCACTCTGGGATTTATTGTGGCATCACAGTAACCTGGACAAACCAACAAAATCTCATGCCCTATTCAAGATTCCATGTACTTATGGTATTTAATTAAACTGACCATACAAGTTAAATTAGGAAATGCACTACCCCAAATATAAATTTTGTACCAGATAAACGTTAAAATACGGATGATATCCTTTACCCAGTCTTCTGATGATACCTTAGTCCTATCCAGATCAGCTTCATTCATATCTCTACTTGATCTCTGATCACTTTAACTTTTTAAACAGTTCCTGTATGGGGTACTGCTGACTTTCATAGCTTGAGAGCTCTGGCCCTTTTTGACACCTGAACGAAGATGTCCATATTTGAGGTGATAAGTTTCATTTAGTCATGGTTAAATATGCTTTTACTTCATGCTATTGTTGATTTGTTGTTACTTTGAGGTTTTTATATTATGTTCATATATGAAATTGGTGGTAGCTTGCTTTTTGTGAGCTATCTTGCCAGGTTTGGGGATCAGAATTAAGTGAACTTCATAACATGGTTTTCAAAGCTCATCATCTAAATTCCCAGTGGTTTATTTAGCATCTTTTTTTTTTTTTTTTGAACATCTGAAAGCATTCTACTCAAAAACTGCTCGGTATGGAAGGATTTCCACAATGTATTAGGTGGGAAAAAAGCAAGTTTCAGAACATTATGTGCATTATGTGTCTTAGATGCACTTCTGGTTTATGTGTTTCTCTTTTGATAGCAAAGAATCAGATCAGATTTATTTTTCAGTTCCACAGAATTTCTTTTCTCAGAAAATGTAGAAACTAAGAAATTAGAAAACAGCAAAAAAATTTTTTTTTTACTTCAAATGTAAAAGCAAAAAGCAATCTACCTTTATATTTAATTCTTTTCTTTAATTTCCTCAGGTTCATTTTGTTCTTTCTCTAACTCCTGGATGAGTTTGTCCAATAAATACCTATTGAGGATATACAATATGGCAGACATTACAATAGAATGTTTACCATATATTTTTTTCATTGTGAAAAAAGTATTTTAAAAAGGCAATACTTTTCAAAGCACACCACAACAATTAGCTATAGAATAGATTTCAGAGTTTGGTATGGGTTACAGTTCCACAATTTTAGTTTTTTCCTTCTAGCTACTCCAAGACACTGGAGACTAAAAGAAATATTGATATGATGATTTAAGAGTCATACTCATTTGTTAAATCCTATCTTCTCTGTTATAACTCCACCTTCTCCTTTGATCTTTCTCCCAATCTTTAGGGGTATTTGGGCTCTGCCCATTCTAGCTTTTTCACATGGGAAAGGGCTGATAATAATATGGGATGGGGGATGGAACTAGTTGATCAGTTCTGGAGAGGCTGAACCCTGTGGGTTTCAGGACTTATTTGGTCTAGGAAACCATCTGGACCTTGTAGGTTTCTGGAAAGTAATCATAGTGCATGGAACTTTTGTAGAGTCTCAAATAGAGCCCTAGGGGTTCTTTAGGGTTGGCTGGAATAGTTTTGGTTAGGGTTTGGCGAACCATGATAAATAGCAATATATAGTTGAAGCTTGTTTTAAGAGTAGCCTCCATAGTAGCCTCTTGACTCTATTTGAACTCTCTCAGCCACCGACACCTTATTTTATTACATTTCTTTCCCCCTTTTTGATCAGGAAGGCATGAGGATCCCATGGTGCCAGGGCCAGGTTCATCCCTGGGATTCATGTCCCATGTTACCAGGGAGACTTTCACTCCTGGATTTCATGACCCACATAAGGGGAAGGGTAATGATTTCACTCACAGAGTTGGGTTTAGAAAGAAAGAGGCCACATCTGAGCAACAAAAGAGGTCCTCCAGAAGTAACTCTTAGGCATAATTATAGGTAGGCTAAGGTTCTCCACAACGTACATAAGCTTCTTAAGAGCAAGCCTCAAGATCAAGGGCTTGGCCTATTGACTTGGGAGTCCCTAAAGTTTGATTCAGTATCAGGGGTTTCTCTGGTGATAAAGCTTGATAGTTCCATATTTCTTCTCCTGTCTCTCAAGGGACTTTGCCAACACTTCTTGTCTGCTCAACATACTCTGGGGTGTATCTGGGCATGACACTAAGCTATACAGGAGTACAAGCCCTCGCTTCCTCTCTGGCTCCCTGTGTTTGGGTTAAATAATCTGTCCAGACAGGTTGAGTTAAGATTATGTGCTACAGAAAATTTAGGTTTTGGACAGAATAAAACTCTCTTTCTTTGGTCTCATTGGGTAAGTGAAGTTCTAAAATACGATGTCCTCCTTATCCCTGTATTCCCATTTACCTTAGTCATGACCCAGATCAGCCATGTTCTATGTCTAATTGAAGCCTGATCTCTTCCTTGGTTTCTTTTTTGTTGGATGTGGCAGTGCTGCCCTTCAGACCTGCAGAACTCCTACTCTGGGTCTCAGTGTCACACAGGTGCCCACAGTTTCAACGGGAGATTCCAGGTTATACGTACATAGCACAGCCTCTCAATATCTAGAAATAACAAGTACTGCTCCAGACTAAATGTAACTGCTATAAGAGCCTACAATCTAGGTGCCTATTTTCTTAAAAGTATTTTCTACCACATTTGCTTTTATTATTTCATTTAGTAAAGAAAGTATTTTTGGCTTTGCTTTAGTCTTGAACCCAGCTTATCAGTATATCCATCCATAAATTTTTGAATACAGAATCTTCATTATATTTTTTGGTATTAATTTATTATTTTATTGTTCTGCACCAGATGATGTGGCCTAAACTAGTTTTCCTTTGGTACACTTGAGGTTTTCTTTGGATGTTAAAGTATAGACAGTCTTTGGTAATGGGTTATAGCACATTAAAAAAAGCCTTCATGAGTTCATACTGATACTCAAAAAGAGAAAGGAGGAGGAGAAAGCGGAATAGGGAAGGCTATTCTTTACAGAATAATGTCAACTGTGAATTATAGAAGGAATTTCAGAATTAGAAAATCACCATTTTGCAACCCTCCATTGTAATTAGTGACTTACATTTTGATTTATCAAAGGATGCTAAGACCACAAGGTGAAAAGGTTTTGGGGAACAGGATGATCAACAGAATATCACTCTATGGATTGCTTGCTAAGTACACAGGAAGCGCCATATCTTTACAATTGAAGGAGTTTGCAGTTACAGCCCACAATCAAGTGATCAGCGTAAGGTAATCAACAGTGGGACGTCACGTGTTTCTCAAGTGGTGCAATAAGAAATACCTAACATCACCTGTGTGCTGTTCTTGCCAAAAATATTTAAGCTGGAATCTAATAATGAATCATGAATAAACAACTAGGCAATTCCAGAATGAATCATGAATAAACAACTAGGCAATTCCAACAGTCCTGACTTCAAAGAAGTCAATATCATGAAAAGCAAAAATGGGAAGGAAGGGGACTATTTTAGATGAAAATAAGCTAAAGAAATATCCAGCCAATTGTAATATGTGAAACTTAATTGACCTTGGATTGGAACAAATCATCTATGAATGAAAATTGTTTGTACGTTATCGTTTGGCCCCCTTTCACATTCTGTGGAAATTCCGAGGTTTGCCAAGAGGGAAGAAGAGAGGAGCTTACGTTCTCCCAGTTGCCTCTCACTCCTAATTCTTGCCCCTGCTAAACTCTTGCCCTGTTCATGCCCTTCCTTCGTATGCCTTGGCCCTCTCCACTGGCCCCCTCCTTTCTCCAAAGCACCACGAAGCAAAAGGCTCAGACTTTTACCAAGTTTGGAGGTAACAGAAGGAGAGGGTTAGAGAGAAGATGCACGCATTTCCTCAGCACCCACCCTGCGCCTTCATCACAGGACCTGCTGCCCCTCAGCTCTCACGGTAGGAAGACAGAAGCATGAAACCAGAGCTGGCTGACCCGTCTCTTCGAGCCTCCACCTTGGCTAGTCAGGGCTTCGAGCACTAGGGCTCTGAGATGACCACTCCACTAGACGCATTCTGAACGTGCGCTCGCGTGCACTTTGCACACAACCGTGGACATCTCTCCGTCTAGCCTGGGCTTGGGGAAGGGATTGCTCACCCACTACTTCAGAGCCACTTCAGGCTTCTTCCCAAGCATGTTCTCTCCCGAAGCAGCTGCCATGTTCTAAGTGCCCAACAGCTACGGCCCATACGGAGGGTGGCCAGGCCCAGTGGCTTTTCAGGAGAAACCCAGGCATAGCGTCCTTACTAGGTAAGTTGGCATTTGTAATCTGTGAGGATTTTCATACAACGAATAAGGTGTTTCCCATTATACTTGCTGGGCAACAGCCATTTCCCTAACCTGGGACTGTTTTCCTGACCCAGGTAAGCCCAGTGCAGTGGGCAGGAAGGCGTCTCCCCGCCCCGGCACCCGCACTGCAGCATCTCTCGGAGGGCGGTCAGTCCTTATGCATAAGCCGCGGTTCTTTCAACGTAAGGGGCAGAAAGCAAGTGCCAGAAGAGCCAAGGAGGTGACACGCCGGCGTGGCGTCGAGTCGGGGATGGAAGGAGCCGGTGGCGACGGGCAGGAGGGCCCCGCGACAGGAGGCCACGCCCAGCACGGAGCTTTGAGGGCCGGGGCCCTGCACGCCGCCGGGAGCCGAGGGGGCGCCAAGCGTAAGGCCCTGCCCCGGTACCACCGCCCGGGCGGTGGCCATCTGCAGTGGCCATCTGGGCATGGCCGGGCCAAGCCGGGTCAGGACCGGGTCAGCTCTCCCGCCTGCGCTCTCGGTGATGGCCTCCATCCCTTCTGCTTTCAACTCCTAAGACTCGGCCTAGGTGCCCGTGGGAGCTGTGCGGCTGGCGCTGAGGGGCGCCTGAGGACGGTCCCGTCGTGTTAGCCCTGGTGACGCTGCCTGAGGAAGCTACAGCTCCGGGAGCCGAGGCCGAGGGGCGCCGGGTGCGGGCGCGGGGTCCGAGGCGCGCCCGTGTGCAGGAGCGGGAGCTGACGCGCGCTGGGGAGCCCGCCTGCGGCTGTCGGCTGCGCGCGCGCCTCGGAATCCCGCTGGGCGGGGGCGCGCCTGGCGCGGGGGCGCGCCTAGCGGCTCCCGCAGGAAGGGCCGCGGGCGGGCGGCCGCGCGCAGCCTCGGAAGCGCCCTTCCCGAAGGTGGGAGGCGGCGCCGGCCTGCGGGGGCGGCCTCGGCGATGGCCGGCGCGCGGCGGGAGCGCTCTCGGTAGCCGCGGGAGGCGCGCGGCGGCAGGATGGCGTCGGCGGGGCCGGCGGCGCCCGGGGACCAGGCCCAGGCGGCCGAGGCGGAGCCGGGTTGCGCGGGGCCGCTGCTGCCCCTGCAGAGGGAGCCGCTCTACAACTGGCAGGCGACCAAGGCGTCGCTGAAGGAGCGCTTCGCCTTCCTCTTCAACTCGGAGCTGCTGAGCGATGTGCGCTTCGTGCTGGGCAAGGGCCGCGGCGCCGCCGCCGCCGGAGGCCCGCAGCGCATCCCCGCCCACCGCTTCGTGCTGGCGGCCGGCAGCGCGGTCTTCGACGCCATGTTCAACGGCGGCATGGCCACCACGTCCGCCGAGATCGAGCTGCCGGACGTGGAGCCCGCCGCCTTCCTGGCGCTGCTGAGGTGAGCGGCGGGCGGGCGGCGGCGGGGCCTGAGGAGTAGCCTGAGGAGGCGCCGGGGCCGGAGGCGGCGGGGCCCGGGGCGGCGGAGCCTGAGGAGGCGGCGGGGCCTGAGGAGGCGGCGGGGCCGGGCCTCGGGTGACCTCGGGCGAGGCGCCGCCACCCGGCGGGCCGGGCCCTCCTAGGCCGGGGATGCTCGGAAGGGCGGAGCGGGCCGGGCGGCCCCGGGGCCTGAGGTTGGGGAGGGCACGGCCCCGCACAGCGCTGTTTTCGGTGGGCGAAGGGGGTAGCCGAGAAGCCTTGCGGGGCCGATGCGCTGGGGTTTGGCCTTCGCTGCGGGAATTGCGGCTTCTTTGTCGCTGGCGTCAGCGAAGACCCAGCCCCTCGCCAGGGGGGCGCCCGGGCCTGAGGCTGCACCTGCCTCGGTGCTTGCGGGCGGATCCCGCCGTCGGACCCCACTCGCATTAAAGGTGGAAGGTCCGCTTCCCACTAGTGTCTGTAGTGGACGAGCTCGGCGGGATCACCTTCCGGTTTCGGCGCCCCCGAAGCAAGGGCGGCAGCCCTCCCTCTCAGTAACAGCAAACCCGGTGGGGACGTGTAGGTGTTTTCCCCAACGTGACACATGCGACCAAAAGCTCCAGTGACGGGACGCCGGCGACCCCGCAGACCCCGCGTGCGCCATAGCCAGGTGGGCTGCAGCCGCCCCAGGGCGCGGGTGGCACGAGGGCGTCCGGGCCGGAGAGCTGGGATCAGTGCGAACTTAAACGGCTCGCTCAGCTGGAGAAATACTAAGGTCCCATTAATAAGCAGGGTAGATAGCTTAGGAAAAGAGAAAACACAGATAATAAAGAGAATGTTTAACCTCATTACTAATTAAAGAAGTGCAAATTAAAACACTGGGAAATGTTTGATTGTATATGTTGTAACAGAAAAAGAAACTTTTTAAGTCCATGGAACCGCACTACACAAACAGTGAACTGTTAAACCATGGGCTCTAACAGCACAATATAAAAATGTGCCACCATTAACATAACAGATGTCCCTACCTCCGCAAGGGGTTGGTGTTGGGCCTGCATATGGCATCCGTATTTTATGCAGGATTGTTCTCTAATAACAAACATTGAGGTACTTTCCCTTCCCATTAAAAAAAAAGTTTACATTAGCATCTGATGCTAGCACTCTCTCACAGAGGAGGTGGTAAAATCCTTTTGGAAAACAGTTTGGGCTATAGATGCAGGCACACTCCCCACCCCCACCCTCCCCACACACATTTGCAAAATGTTCAAGTACTGGAAAACCTCAGTACAAAACTATTTACAGCAGCGTTATTTATAGTAGTGAGGAAGTGGTCAGCTGTAGAGAATGGTTAGGTAAATAGGGATAGGTTCCCTTGATGGCTTGTACTGTAGCCACTAAATAAAGTACATATGTAGATAGTAGCATGGAAATGTTTGTAATAAATGGCATTAAAGTTGTGTTGCAGTGATGAGATTATGGGTGCTTTTTTTTTGTTCTTATCTGTTTGTTTCCTATATTTTCTGTAGGTTGGTTCAGTTATATTTATAAGGGTGGGTAAAAAATTCAAAAGCTAGGATCTAGGCATTTTGGTTTTTGGCTTGAAGTTGACCAGAAGGTTTGGGTTTTTAGAGTAGAAGTATTTTTCAAAATGGTCTGTAGATTATCTGCATTATAATCTTCTGGGATGCTTGTTGAATTCCTCGCCACTTACAGTGTGGTAGTTAGATTCATTTGTCAACTTGACCAGGTAAAGGTGCCTAGGTATGTTGCTGTGGACATGAGGCAATGACATGTGAACCTCATCTGTTGCTGATTACATCCGCAGTGGGCTAGGAGGCATGTCTGCTGCAATGAGTGACGTTTGACTTAATTGGCTGGTGGTTAAATGAGAGACTCAATGTAGCACAGCCCAAGCAGCTCAGCATTCCTCATCTCAGCACTCGCAGCTCAGCCCAGGCCTTTGGAGATGCAGAAAGGAATCACCCCAGGGAAAGATGTTGGAACCCAGAGGCCTGGAGAGAAGGCCAGCAGAGATTACCCTGTGCCTTCCCACGTAAGAAAGAGCCTCAGTTGAAAGTTAGCTGCCTTTCCTCTGAAGAACTAACAAAATAAATCCCCTTTTATTAACAGCCAATCCATCTCTAGTGTGTTGCATTCTGGCAGCTAGCAAACTAGAACATACAATCTCATCATATTTGGAACTGGGACCTTAAGAGCACTGTAAATACTCTCTCTCTGAGCTATATTCTACTGTCTGCAGTTTGAGAATTTTTGATCTAAAAATACTGACTAGCCTATTCCTTTGGGAAAAAAAAATTTAGATTGCTTGAATGAGAATGTAGAGGAAAATTTACTTATTTCATAGTTTCATTGACTGTTAACCAGTCAACCCCTTCCTATCCATAGAAGATACTTGAGATGTAGCACAGTGCAATTTGTTTTCTCATTTTTCTGTTTTCCATGAGGTCACAGCATTTGTTCTTCTTCAGGTTCCAGTCATTGTTCAATTATGCAGTTGCTAGATCTGGACTGATTTTTTTTTTTTTTTTTTTGCATGGGCAGGGCACCAGGAATCGAAGCCGGGTGTCTGGCATGGCAGGCAAGAACTCTGCCACCATGGCCCGCCCTTGGACTGATTTTTAAACTTTGGTATTGGCTAGCAGTGAAACATAGATACTGTATTTAACTAATACTGTGTGACAAAAAGATGGCTGATAGTTTAGTTGAGTTGGAAAAGCAGGCTCACTTGGGCCTTCTTTTAATATGTTTACTGCTTGAATTGTTAACATAAAAGGCTTTTGGACTTAAGTTTGAAGCCCTTCAAGAAACTGCTTATTTTGACCTGCTTGATCCGTAAGTGATATTTTTCAGTTGTTCATTTGACAAATACTGTCTGCCTTCCTGTGGCAGTCACTGTTTAAAGTGTTGGAGATACAGCAGGTAAACACGAAAAAGGCCCTGCCCTCATAGAGCTTATGAACTAGTGTGGGGAAACAAAAATAATATGTAATGGTGAGTACAGATAAGTGTTTTTGAAGAAAAATGACCAAGCTTTAGGGGAAGGAGCATTTTAAGCAGAGGAAAGCATGAGTAATGGCCCTAAGTTTCTCCTGCTGGAAGAACTACAAGAATAAAACCAGTATGATTTGAGCAGAGTAAGGGAGAAAGTGGTAGAAAATGAGATAGGTCTATCAAAGGGCTAGGCCAGACAAGGTCATGCAGGGCTTTGGAGTCCGAGGAAGGTGTATGAAGGGAACCTTTGGTGAGTTTTGAATAGGGGAGAGACATGATTTATTGTACATGCTTTAAAAAATCATTCCAGCTGTTGTTTGGAGAGTAGTCTGTAAGAGAGATAAGATTGAAAACAGGTTGTTGAATTAAGCTTTTGCATTTGTTCAGGCAGGAGATACCTGTGGGTTATACCAACGTGATGAGGAATGGTCAAATTCTGGATATATTTTAAAGGTAGAACCAAGAGAATTTATAAGACATTCAAGAACGGATGTAGAGTAGGCAGTTATATATGTATGAATCTGGAGTTTAGGGAAGAGTTTCTCACTGAACATAAATTTGAAAGTTAAGAGAGAATGGTATTTAAACCATGAGACCAAATTAGATTGCCTAGAGAGGGAATGCACATGGTGAAGAGAAGTACCTGGATGAGCCCCAGGATGCTTCAGCGTGTGGAGATGTAGCATATGGATGAAATGAGCCTGAGATGAGCTGTCATTGGAAGTAGAAGGAAAAGCAAAGAAGTCTTATCCTGGAAGTCAAGTTGAAGAAAATGTTTCAAAAAGGAAGGAGTGGTCAACTCTTGTTAAATGCTGCCAAGAGTTGAGTAAAATGAGGACATTGAGTTGAGTATTTGTTTTAGCAACACTGGAGAAGAGTGATTTCAGCAAACTGATAAGAATCAAGAGAAAATGACAGGTGAGAAACTGGAAACAGTATAAACAATCTTCTCAAGAAGTTTTATTGCAAAAGAGATTACAGAAGTGGAGTTGTGGCTGGAAGGGGACATGGAATAATTTCTTCTGTTCTTCTTAATAGAACCTATGGCATATATACTCCCCCAACTATATTCCCAGGCCTCTACTAATCTCCAGACCCCAGTTTCCAACTGGACATTCACATATGAATGTCTGGTACCCATGTAGGTGAGCATATCCGTAACAAAAATATCTCTTATCATTTAATGAGTGCTTACTGTGTGCTGCTAACCATTCCCAAGTACCTTATGTGAACTCTAACTTCAGAACAGAACTTTGAGGTAGTCACACTTATTACCCACTGTATTAGCTTTTGCCACAATAATGCTGAATAATAAAGCATCCCAAAATTCAGGGGCTAGAAGTTGGTAGTAAGGATGGTGGAAATGAGAAGTTTGGACCAAAACGTTGAAATTCATTGAATGCCTGCTTATGACTGTTCCCCCAGCCAGTTCTTACAGACTAAGCCTGGGTGAAAATCGACAGGCTCCTCTTTAAATAGATTGAAAGAACTGCCTGGGAGGAACTAGGGCTGCTGGGATGACTTTGGCACCCCCGGGTAAGGTTCTCCTTGTAATGACACTGGGGAGTCCTGGCCTGAAGGTAGAAGCCAACAAGCCTCCCACATATGCAGAACTCCCAGCCAAATTTTCAGTTTTGTAGAGAATTTTGTCTGGAAAACAGAGCTACCTACACAACAGAGAAAACATACCAGCTACTAGAATACTGAGCCTGGAGACAGTTACTAGTCATTTGACACACGAGGAAAATCAGAACACAAATGAGGAACTAAGACGAACAGGACAGCCAACTCTCGAGGAAACATATAATTCAGGGACATGAGAAGTTTTAAAACTTAGCTTGGTATCATCTTGAAAATCTGAGAGCATTTTTGCATTGAGACATGATGCTGGAGAGAAAAAAAAGAATCATCAGGAAACAGGCAAGAGTTCTTAGAAATTTAAATATGATTAGTGGGTGTAAAAATAGAAAGGCTAGAAGATAAAGGGGGAGGAAGCCTTTTAAAATGCAGAGGAAAATAGATTTAAAAAATGAGACATAAAAATGAATAGCCACAAAAGTAAAAAAGAGAAAAAAAATAAATAGCCAGTACTTACTGAGGCTAATTATATATGCCAGGTAGTCTTCTAAACACTTTACATGTTTTTTATTTTTTTGATTTTTTTTACATGGGCAGGTGCTGGGAATCGAACCTGGGTTTCCGGCATGACAAATGAGAACTCTGCCACTGAGCCACCATGGCCCGACTTTACATGTTTTAAGTGATATTAATCCTTATCACAAAATTATGAAGTAGAGGAACACAGTGAGGAACTTTTTAGAGAGGAACACAGTGACAGTAGCTTTTTTAAAGTCACATAGCTGCATGTAATGGCACAAAGGTATAAACCCAAGCAATCTCTTCGAGAGTGCACACAACTTAAAACAGCCCTCTCTTGGTTGGCCTTATACTAGTATAGCACTGGAAGCAGTCAGAACCCAGAAGTGATATGTGGTGTTATATGGCAGATAGCTCCTGTGTTACCTGAGACTCAGTTCCTCATCTTTAAAATGGAGATAACAGCACCACATACTTTCTTTTTGGGCAGAATACACAAGATGGTATCTGTCATAGGGTAGACACTCAACAAATGTTAATTTTTCTCCCATTTTTTACTACTCTACCCCCTACCCCAGCTATGTGATCTCTTAGCATTGAGAACTGTGCTTTGCTTGCTTTTTTAATATCCTGAGCTCCTCAATAATTATGGCATTTAATGCCACGTGAATATTATGAATGATACAGCTAGCTGGCTTGAGTCTTCAAAAGAAGTTTTTGGAAAAATATTTTAACACAGTGTAGTCCAGAAAAACAGTAGCCATCTTTTTTTTTTTAATGGTTGTAAACAAAATGCAATTTTTATTTTGTGTCTCCCACTGTCCTTTATTTTTTTATTGATATATATTATATATTCACATACCATGTAATTACCCAAAGTGTACAATCAATGGTTCAAAATATCATGTAGCTGTGCATTTATCATCACAATTGACATTTTTTTCTTTTTTGTGAAAAATAACATGTACAAAAAAGCGATGTATTTCAAAGCACATTGTAGAACAGATTTCAGAGTTTGGTATGGTTACAGTTCCATAAGTTTAGGTTTTTACTTCTAACTGATCTAAGATACTGGAGACTGAGAAGTATCAATATAGTGATTCAGCAATCATACTCATTTGTTAAACCCTACCTTCTCTGTTTAACTCCACCATCACCTTTGCTCTTTCTCCCACTCTTCAGTGGTATTTGAGCTGTGCCCATTCTAGCTTTTTCACTTTGGAAGGGGCTGCCAATAAAATGGGATAGGAAGATGGAACTGGAAGATGTTCTGGAGAGGCTGGCGACTCTGCACTTCAGGACTTATCTGGTCCACTGCAACCATTGTTTTTGAACCTGATATATAAGGGGGTGTAAGACTGAACAACCTCCACTCAAGATAGTTGTGAGGGTAGTGAAGTTATCAGGAGAGTGCCAGGATTTGGTTAGGGTGGAGAGATAAGGGGGTATAGCAAGTTAGGGTTCATCTCAAATGGTAATTATGGGTTGTAGGAATGAAAGAGGAGAGAATTGAAAGGTAGAGGGTAGTGACATAAAGTAGAACGTATTTGCCCTGCTGACTTCAGTGTAGTAGAGGATTCTGAAAGAGTGAATGGCTTCATAAACATTTATTTTGTGGCTTGAGTCCTGGGGAAATAAGTAATAATTGTGTTAGTGTCTTTAGTATTCCTGAAATGAAGTACTTGCTCCTAATGCTGTACTACTCAGCATTCTCAGCTATCCTGAATGCAGCAAGAACTGGGCAGTAAATACCAAGGTTCTCTGAGGTACCACAAAGGAGGCCTAAAGTTGATACATAAAAGCTCAAGTATTGTTCAACCATAACTGCCCAGCCCTTCACTGAGAATCTTACGCTTTATGTGCAGTTCTATAAAGCTGATTTATCTAGTGATTAGCAGTAAGAAGCAGCAAACTAGGAGGAAACAGTATGGGGCTGATAGTATTTTGAGAAAAAATTGGACCTAAAAACCCTAAAAGCACATGGCAACGTGGGGTCATTAAATCTATTATTAAATTGCTTTATTTCTTCAAAGCCCTGTACTCTAATTTGCAGTCATTATAATTCTGGGATAACAACGAAAGCTTCAAAGATGTCCAGAATAAGAAGGTATTACCAGAAAATAAAGGAATGTTTTGGCATTTAGCAGTCTGAGCTACAGCTGTCTGTAGACTCCCTTAAGTGAAGCATCCTTTGAGAGGGAGGCACAAGTGAGCCACTGTTGTCCTTAGCAGCTGTGGGCTGGTAAAAAAGCGCTCTGAAGACTTGGCTCAGAGACACGAGTTTGTCGTGTGATCACTTAACCTCTTTCTCCTCTGTTACATGGAGAGACTGCCTGTCTACCAGGATTGCATAAGAATAAAATGAGATAATATATGTGCAGATGCCCTGTAGGCTGCAAAGTCTGATGCAAAATTCAGGTTATTTTTCAGTTTGCTCATTATCTTTGAAAATATGCCTCAGAGGTTTAACTCTGACAGATTGTAGTGATGGTCAGTAATATTTTAGATAAGCAATTTCTTGATTGCTTTCCAGATTTCTGTATTCAGATGAAGTTCAGATTGGTCCAGAAACAGTTATGACCACTCTTTATACTGCTAAGAAATATGCAGTCCCAGCCTTGGAAGCACATTGTGTGGAATTTCTTACCAAACATCTTAGGGCAGATAATGCCTTTATGCTTCTTACTCAGGTAAGTAACTGTAGCTAAATATGTATCACTATAACTGTGAAAATTGTGTATAAGCATAACTATATGTGAATATTTAATATTTCAAGATTAATTATATGTCATGTTAAAGTATAAGTAATTATTTTCATAATATAATTCAAGGAAATAGTGTCACTTCATATGATTTTAGAATAGAAAAACAAATTAAAGTTTACTTAATACAGTCCTGAATCATGTAGATAAAGAACCTGGAGTCTTATATAGGTAGAGGGCTGTGATTTATCCTAATGGTTAGAGTTGGAATTAGGATCCAGTGTTGTTTCTGCCTTGCTTAAGAATATGACATACATTTTAGTTCCCAGATTTTTGTTGGATCTGAGATAAATATTGAATATTTCAAGTTCAGAAATGTCTTAAGATTCAGTTTCTTTGGCCCTGTTTCTGGAAGCTTGCTGACCCAGTCTTTGAATAATCATTATTTAAGGTTTATATGAAATATTCTTTTTGACATTTTAAAAGTTTTCATTAAGTGCAATACACATTGAGAAAAGTACACATATTACAAGCATGTAGTCTGATGGATTTTCACGAAACTAAGCGTACCTGTGGAACCATTAACCAGTCCCTAACATATTTTATTTAGCATTTGTTAAGTGCCTGTAATGCTAGTGTCATACCTTAGATATAAATAAATTGCTGATTTTCTTTTTAGACAATATTTTTAAAAGTCTAAGTTGATAAAATAAAATCCTATTGAATATTAATATTGGAAATAATTATGACTGTCCCTTAGCTCAACCTTCTCATTACAAATATAAAACTAAAACCTGGGCTAATTAACTCCCTGCCCCAAATCTCACAATAGGTTAGTCAAGACCAGAGCCCAGAGCTCATGTTTTCCAGTTCAGTCCATCATATAGGAAATGTTTGATGGTTTCTTAAAAACAAATAAAAAACCCTCACCAAATATTTGTAGTTATAGAAGAAAGAGCACACTGATGTCACCCTTTCTTGGACATAATCACAGAATCCTACCTGTATGTAGCATGCCAGGCACTAAGCTGGCCTCTTTACATATATTGTCACATTTACTTCTAACAACTCTGTGATGCAGTTTATTGTTTTTATCTGCATTTTATAGATGAAGAAATGGAAACTTAGAGAGGTTTAAATGTCTTATTTAACATTAAACAATTAGCAAGTGATAAATCTAGGACCTCAACCTTAAATCAGTAGTTCTCAAAGTATGATGATATTGGTGATGATGATAACAAGGAAATGTGATTATCGAGTGATTATTCTATGCCTGGCACCATTCTAAACACTTTGTATGTATTAACTCAGTTAACTTCACTATAACTTTAGGAGGTCTAGGTATTGGAGCAAAGGTTTTCTTACTATCCCCATTTTATAGATATTGAGGCACAGAGACTTGTGACAAGGTTATACAGCTAGTAAGAAAAATGTCTCTTTTTTTTTTTTCCTCTTTTGAAAAAATTTATGATAAAATTCAAATTAAAAACTTGGTATTCATAAGCTTCAGGAGGTTTTTAGGGGCTTTACTGTGTATGGAGAGGCTCACTTAACCACTTTATTAAATTCATAAACCAATAAAACTTTGAAAACCTAAATGTTTACAAAAAATAATTGCTACGTATTTGCCTAAATAATTTATGCTACAAATTTAATATAATTTATTCTTTTGAATACTTCAAATATCTTAAGTAGCAAAACATACTTGTATACTATTAAAAACTTATTTCAGCATGTGCACCTAACCTATTCAGAAGTATCAGTACCATGTATTTAATTCATTCGTTTATTATTCCTTTTTTCTTCTTACTTTAACACCTACCCTAAATTATATTAATCTGCCATATCAAAAAAAAAAAGTCTCAGGTACTGGATTACAATATCTAATTATCAATCAGTTGATTCTTGGTTTGTGCATAGGACCCAGATCTCTGTGATATATTTTAAGCCCCACGTAGGGTTCTTTAAGTCAAGCTTTCTCTTTGTAGCTAAACTCTTATCAGACTTTTTAAGCGTATATTTTTTAACATCGATTCTCATTTGTGTGTTTTGTTTTATAACTAAATGACTCCCCTGAAAATTACCTTTTTTGAAACTTTAACTTTTTAATTTTGAGCATCATTACAAACTCATGGCCTTTCACACAATTACTTTAACTGCAGTAATATTGATTATTATTTTAATGCTCTTATTCTCACAAATTAGCCACTTAAACTAGCTCCTTTGTCGTCTTAGCACATCCTTGCTTTCTGGTCATAGGAGGATATTCCTGGTTCATCCTGAGTTTTCTCTATAGTGGGACTACAAATTAATAAACCAATAAACCTTACATTGTAAGGAGCCTAGTTTCTGTTTTTGTTTTGTTTTTTCTACAGTGGAGAATAGTATTAAGGACTGAAATCAAGGCACTGGGGTTTGCACATGAATATTAGTGGTAAGCAAAAATGTGATGCTGCTCTTGTTTAGATACTTTTTGACACCCTGGAAAAGATATTTCTTTTAAAGATAATGAGTTCATATTAATTTTTCCAGTTTAATATATATGTTTCTATACACTTTAAAGTAGAAAGTTTCAAAAATTACGAAGTCATTTTGTAACATTAATGTATGATGAAAATTTTAAATATATATTCAAAATACATAACATTTTTAGATGTTTATTTATGATATAAAACTGAATATAAAACTGTACTTTAGAGACACAAAACTGAGCAAAAACATGCAAAATTGAGAAAGCAGACCCTATACCTATCATTTCCGTGGCTAACATCATATGCTGGTACGTTAACCAAGTGCTTCTCAAACGTGCAAAGAAATCACCTGGGAATCTTGTTAAAATGCAGATTCTGGTTCAGTAAGTCTGGGATGGGGCCTGCAAGTCTGCATTTCTAACAAGAGTTTCAGGTTATCCCTCCATTTGGAACAGAATGGGTTAACAGATGTCACTGTGAGAAAAAGCAAACTTTTCAGTGCTTTCTTGGCCTGAGAACTCAATATTATTCCACATTTTTCCTTAGTGTGGTCATATGAACTAGCCCCCAGATTGTCATGTGAACTTCTTGTTCCTGCCAAGTGAGTCATTTGAGCTGGACATGTTCATTACTTGAGAGGGCCAATGTCATCTTTATACTTAAACAAAGTTCCAGTATACTGTACCAGCATGATTTATACAGAGAAAAACACTTTTTATGAAGTGATACACTCATGGTGATATTTATCAGAAATGATGCCAGAGTCAAGCTCAATTTTGTGACATTTGATTTACTCTACCAAGCAACAATAAATAGATTGCATAGGAGACTTGATATTGTGTTTGTGATCTAAGACATGACTGAAAAATTCCTACCCCAAATAAAATAATTTATACTAAAAATTTTCTTTTTTTTGAATGAACGATCAAGTTTTGTATGAACATAACTAAAAATATGATTGAATTAGCCAATTAAAATTTCTGCTATTAGACTTTCACTTGTTAAAATATATTGTTTTTTCATATTTTAAAAGTACATGAATTCCCGGTGCCTGCCCATGCAAAAAAAAAGTACGTGAATCTGGGCAGGCCATGGTAGCTCAGCGGCAGAGTTCTCTCCTGCCAGTCCAGAAACCTGGGTTCGATTTCTGGTGCCTGCCCATGAAAAAAATAATAATAATTAAAAGTACATGAACATGATCCTAGACTGGATCTTGTATTAGAGGGAAAAAGTGCTATAGAAACTACTGACAAGATTAAAATATGTATGGTAGATTCGACAAAAAAAGTATATTGATGTAAATTTGCCTGGTCAGTTACTATGATTAGATAAGAGAATAACCTTATTCTTAAGAAACACACACTAACATGTTTAAGGGTAAAGGACCATAATGTATTTTACTCTCTGAATCATTCAGGGACAAAAATTAGAACAAGAGAGAGAGCGTGCATGCAAATGATTAAGTAAATGAAGCGAAATTTTACACAAATAACATTTAGATAGATAGATCTGGCAAAAGGGTATATGGATGTTCTTTATACTAACCTTGGAACTTTACTGTGAATTTGAAGTTATTTCCAAATAAAAAATTTTTGAGGGACAGTTACATGAAATGGAGTTAAGATTTATTCTCATTCAAATTTTTAATTGTCTAATTTTTTTTTAATTTGACTAAGCAAGTTAAGATAAATAAGCTCAAAGTATAATCTAAGAATATTTTCAAATGTATTTTAAGTGCTGTCAGATTTTTAAAATACTCAGCTGGGATTTTTTTTTTTTGGCATGAGCAGGCTCCTGGAAGCGAACCCAGGTCTCCAGCATGGTCTGTTGATTTAAATACACACATATATAAACATAAAATTTTAGAATTAAAGCTAGTATATTTAATGTTATCTTTTCCTCCCCCATAAAACATAAGATACTCCTTAGTTTAGGGGTTTTAATAAGTTGTTCGTTATTACCTGCCGTTAGACTTTCACTTGTTAAAATATATTGTTTTCTTATATTTTAAAAGTACATGAGTTCCCGGTGCCTGTCCGTGTAAAAAATAAAAAAAGGAAGAAAAGTACATGAACATGGGCGGGCCATAGTGGCTCAGCAGGCAGAGTTCTCGCCTGCCATTCCGGAGACCTGGGTTCAATTCCCAGTGCCTGTCCATGCAAAAAAAATTTTTTTAAATAAAATTAAAAGTACATGAACATGATCCTGGACTGGATCCTGTGTTAGAGGGAAAAATGCTATAGAAACCATATATAGAAACATATATAATAAACTGGAAAATTTAATATGAACTCATTATCTTTAAAAGAAATATCTCTTACAGGGCTGTCACAAATCCTTTGAAAATGGGTTTTACTTTAAAATTAAAGTTAGTCATCAGTCATGCCAAATAATATTGTCATCTATGGTGTGGCTGTTAATTAATTGACAATATTCTCAGCACTTTTCTGCATGAGGCAGAATGAATACCTTTTTGCAGTTAGTGTTTATTCAGCCTATTTCATGTAAACAGAGCTGACCCTAGGCCAGACTGAAAGCTGCTTATTGGTACACCTAGCATTATTTCTCTTTTTTTCAGCATTTTACTTCTCTTTTTTTTTAAAAAAAAAAAAAAAAACTCCATTTGAGGTTGGCTTCCAGTACCTGCCTGCCCTTTTTTTTTTGTTTTCACCTTCTTTTTTTTGAAGTATAATATGGATACAGATCGTTAGGGCTCAGAAAAAGAATTCTAAGAGCAAAAGGAACTCTTGACGCTGAGCCCCCTCAGCCCCCTTCCTCAGCATCCTTGGCAGGTCCCAGGATCCAAATATAAACCAGTCGCCATACTGGCTGGTGTATCCTCCAGACAAATGAAGACATCCCAGATAACTAGAAATACGGTCATAATCTGTCTCTGCTGATAACACCCTCCCCTACCAGTGCCTCACCCTGCCTAATAAATGCAGCCTCACATCAAAGGAGAATTGTGTGTCAGTACCTCAGCAGTCTATCATACCCTAAGTCAGCACACCCCATCCAACCCAGGGACGACACACCACCTTGTGGACATCCTCCTCTCCTGATGTCACTCTCCCTTTAAAAGCACAGCTCCCAGAACCGAGGGCTAGAGCCATTTTTCTTTCCTTTCGCTAGCAGCTTTTGCTGGCTCCTGCCTGCCTGCTTTCTCCCTGCTTTCTCTCTCTTCAGTAAACCTGTTACGCTTGACTCGCTGTCCCCTGTGGAGCCTGCCTGCTTTCTCCCTGCTTTCTCTCTCTTCAGTAAACCTGTTAAGCTTGACTCGCTGTCCCCTGTGGATTCCTTAACTACTCCATGCCTAACATAGATTAAAACACACAAGCCTATATAGCTCAACTTCTGACTTCTTAAGGACTAGATTAGGTTTATTGGGCTCATACAGTATATACTCTTTTGTTCAGTATTTATTCTGGCTTCTTTTGCTCATCAGTAGTTTTGTGAGATTCATCCATATTGTTGTATGTGTTTTAAATGGTTCTTTTCTACTGTTGTATAATATTCCTTCATGCAAATTTATTTGTTCATTCTTGTGTTGTTAGGTCTGGTTTTTGCTTAGCTTCTCTTTTTGATTCTCAGAGCTTTCTTGCTCTAAGATTCTCAAATTCTATTCCCTCTCCCCATTCTAAAATAGAAAATGGAAAAGATATATAATGTTTGTACTTGTGTGCTTGACAATTGATATGATGGTTTAGTCAAAGGATCATAAGATTTGGATTTAAGTACTAGCTTTGCAACAGGACAAGCTGGATGATCTTGGGCAGGTCAGTCAGCCTCTCTTCCCTTCTGGGAAGGTGGAGTAGTGTCTGTGTTGTTTGCTACTCCAAAGGGTTTTTTAAGATCAAACTAAGCAATGAATAAGAAAGTAGGCTACATTTGTATATGTGTGTGTATGTGTTTGTGTGTGTGTGTGTGTAAACATGAAAATAAAAGTAATAGAGTTGTTACTGTTACGAAAATTTGTTATCTTGGCAGGACAGTTGTCTTTTTAACTTTTCATTTCTGATTGTAGAATGAAAAATTTTAAAGATCTATAGAAGTTATAGTTATATTTTAAGTAGATGCTTTTGTACAATTAACACATAACTATTTACAGTATCAATTTGAAGGGAAAATAACTATGAAATTAAAATAATTTTCTTTTTATATGTTTAGGCACGACTATTTGATGAACCTCAGCTTGCTAGTCTTTGTCTAGACACGATAGACAAAAGCACAATGGATGCAATAAGTGCAGAAGGGTTTACTGATATTGATATAGGTAAGTTCACTCTGAACTAAATCTTTATGTTTTAAGTACAGTAATACCTCATTAATCAGCCTTGTTAGAATAAGAGCTGTTAGTGAGTTTTCCAAAGAATTGAAGCCGCCTCTTTATGAGTTTTGCTTCATTTTGGTGAAAATATTCCTAAAAGTCCTAACTGTCTCACTGCCTTTTTAAAAATGTCAAATCAAATAAACACATATTCATTGAATATTCACCACATGCCTGGCACTATACTAGGGTCCTGAAGGAAATATAAAGAAGGGTGAGATGTGATTTGTCTTGTTAAGGAAACTGTCATCTAATTAGACAATCAAGGAACAAATAAGTGACGAGATTTAAAACAGTAGTAGAAGACATGGCATAAAGCAGAAGGTGTTTGTTTTCTGGATTATGTATAGAGAAAATAATTACTCTGCAGTCCCAGAATGGAGAGATTACCTCAAGTTAGGGTAATGATGGGAAGATCTTGGCAGTGGAGGGTCTAATGTGGTCCTTGAAGAATGGGTAATAATTTGGATAGGTGAAGAGAGGAAGGCATTAAAGGCAGGTAGAACCACATGAGTAAGTGTAGAAGAAGGGAAGTACAAGACAAGGTAAAGCTAGAGCCATTTAATGGCATGATGAGAAGTTTGAATTCTGTCTTGAAAGAGAATAGAGAGAGTTAATCCAGAACTATGGCTTTAAATATTATCTTGAGGATGATGAACCCAGAATATATATTTTCCACCTTTTCTTCTTTTGGGTTCCAATCTCATATCCCCAACCATCTGCTTGACATCTTCAGTTGGACCTTTTATATGTATTGTGAATACCATGCTAAAATAGAACTTTGATTCTGTACTCCCTGTTAAAGCTCTTCTGTTTGTTTCCAAATTTGTCTCAGTCTTCATTCATGTTGCCATCATACACCTGAGTGCTCAAATCAAAAGTCTCGAAATTATTCTTGATTATTCTTTCTCTTATATCCCATATACAGTATATTAGCAAGTCTTATTTCAGCTCTACTTTCAAAACATATCCTGAATGTGGCCATTTCTCACCATATCCACTACTACCACTTAATCGAAACCCCTATTCTCTCTCACCTGGATAACCCCAGTGATCTCCTCCTGTTTCCGTGCTTCCATCCACTCTTGTTCCCATATAATCTGGTCTCTGCACAGCAGCCAGATGATCTTTTTAAAACAGAGCAGATCATGTTACTTCCTTGCTTAGAATCTTCCAGTGTCTGCCCGCTGCAATTAGAATAAAATTTAAAAATGGCTTACAAGTCCATACATGACCAGCCTTGTATTTGGCTAGGCTAATATAGGCTAGGGTAGTAAATGACACAAAAAGTTGTATACTGGCTCAAATGCAATAGAAGTTAATTGTGTACATAATAGGACAAGGTCATGTTCCTGGCAATGGGTAGCTTTCCTGCATTTTATGGTTCTACAGTTTGCTAGGGCCTAAGTCATTCATTGTCTGTCTCTTGCCAGCAGGACAGGTAAAAGTATGGGCAGTGAAAACACCCACATTTTAAAAACATGGCCCTGTAATGGCACCCTCATTTTCATTCTTTTTTCATTACCAAGAACTCAGTAAGATCCCACCTAACTTCTGGGGAGTCCAGGAGATGTAAACAGACAAGTCAGATCCCAGAGAGAGGAGAAAACAGATTTTTGGTGAACAGCTTTGTCAGTACTTTTTGCATCTGACCTTGCTTCCTATATTCTCTCCCTCATTTGCTATGTTCCATTTACTCTGGTCAGAGTTATTTCTGTTTCAAGGCCTTTGCATTTGTTATTCCTTCTGACAGGACTCCTATTTCCCCTGAATCTTTGCATGGCTACTGCTATTCTTTATTCAAATCCCAGTCTTTCTCAGACCTGCTTACAGACTCTGTTCCGTTGTTGTAATTCATTTTCCTCATGATACGTATTAGTATCAGAACTTCTTATGTAAGTCCTTGTGTGTGAATATATATGTTGATTGTCTGCCTTTCCCTCCTAGAATGTAAACTGCTTGAAGGCAGGGACTTTGTCTTATTTACTACTGTACCTCTAACACTTAAAGCAGTAGAACACATTAAATGTTCAGTTAATATCTGTTGACCAACTGGACTAACCAGCTGTGTCTAGAGTTTTGCCTTCCTTTCCCACCTTGGCTAATTTTCACTCACTCTTAACATCTTCACTCAAATTATACCTCTGCAGTGACTCCTTCCTTGAAAACTGACACCCATGACACTTATGCCTGTAATGCCTGTTAAAACAGCATATCACATATTAATTTACCTGTCTGTCTATTGCAGGGCACCTAATTTGCACTCTGCTTGCATTCTCCTGAAGGGCGGGGCCACGTGGGGTTCTGTGGAGTGTCTGTTATTACTGGATGTTTGAGAGCTCCTAGCATTGCCCAATGCAGGAGCTTAATCCGAATTTCCCACCCATTAAAGGGCTGTCTGGTGCTCCATTTGTTCCTCAGTCTATTCTTATTTGAAATAATAACTGCCTGCATTTGGGTGATTTACTTCTGTAAGTTGTTTGTAAATAGCTCCTAAGTTATACGTGCCATTGGAGCCTGGGAATCTTGAAGTAGGTTACTTGCACAGGGTCAACACCCCACAGATATTTGTTGATTTGATTTGACTTACAGATGTTTATATTACAATCTAGTGTTATGTTTACAAACTATTACCTGATTTGTTTTTATGGTCTTTATTGGGCTCTCAACTATGATATCTTACTTTTAAATACGTCTGCCCACAGATTACCTGTGTATCCCTCTACCTGTTCCCACCCTGTAATCTAGTTTGCCTCAAGTCTACATTTTGAAAATTGGGAATTACAGAGAAGTCTAGGAGCTGGGAGAAAGAAGGACTGGGCTTAAGAAGCTTTTTAATAGCCATTTGAGATACTGAGACTGATTTTTCTGTGGGATTTAAGTATGTGTTTGCAGGGAGGGATGTACTTACCAGTTTTTAAGCAGAGAGACCCTGTTTCTCTTTTAAGCCATTTGTTAAAAGAAAAAGATAATTTATCACATTGATAGTATAAAATAAGTTTATTTTGTACCAAGGGCAATGTAATGTGCTTTTTTTTTTTTGGTCATAATCAATATTTGTAACCTCATCTTTACTGAAATTATTAGCATACAGGATAGAGACATGTAGATCCAAAGCCTTCTGTTTTTCCATTGAATTAACCAGTATAATGGTTGCTGCATATTCTTGATCCAACAAATATTGAGGTGTACTAGTTAATAGCATTTAATTTACCTGTGAAAAGCTTTATGGAGCCTTAGTTTATACTCCTCAGTTCAGCTACAGTAGAAGGAAGAAACCATGATTTTAAAAAATTTATGTTTAACCAATTCATTTTCAACATATTGTTGAGCCCCTACTGTTTCCTGGAGACTGTTGGCTCTTAGCATAAATGTATAGGTAGACATTGTAAAACAGTATTTCTTAATAAATGAGTTTCTTTTTGCTGTGTATTCTTGGATGATTTAATCACATTTAACATTTGGATTGATGTCTTATATATGTGTGTGGCATACTCATTTGTACTTTAATTTAAAGTATAACTATTAGATATTTTATAGTAGTGCCTATTTTATTCTTTAGAGAATAAAGTTCCATGTAAATAATTTTCCTGCACATCCAGAACAATCCTTTTGAAGAACCAAGACATTTTAATTTGGTCATTTGAGAAAGATAGGTAAAACATGTTTTATTTTACTTGTCTTCTTTAAGCAATGTGTATTAAATATAATTAAGTATTCTTGTGATTATTACTGCTCGTCACTGAGTATCAATTATTGTGGTATGTTATCATACTATTGCACCCTTAGGCCTCTGATGTGTGGTTTTTGTTGAGTTTTAATTTCTTTCTTTTTGCATTAAAGATGCTGACTGCTGTGCTCCTCAAATGCATGTATCTACTTTTCATAAATTTCCTTTCTTTTCTGACCTGTTAGATTTCCAACTTATTTTATTCTAGTACACTAGCCTCTTAAGCCCTTTTCTCTTCTGAACTTACTGCTTCTGAGCTGCTATAGCTTTAAAATAATTGTGCTTACTTTAGTTTTACTTATAAGAGGAAAAAGATTCTGAGTGAGAGCCTAACCTTGTGTAGTTGGCTGTCAAATAGGAATTTCAAATTTAATATGTCCAAGATTAAATTTCAGATCTTCTCCCTCACCCTAAATCTGCTCCTCTGTAGTCTTTACCATCTCAGTTGATGCCCCCTCAGGCCCCCAGTGCTTAGACTATAATCCTTGGAATTATTCTTGACTTATTTCTTTCTGTAATACCCCATATCCAATCAGTTTGGAAATCCCATTGAGCCTTCCTTCAGAATATATCCTGAATCTCGTCATTTTTTTCCATTCTCTTCCATTGCTACTATCTTGGTCCAAGCCAACAGTGATTCAAGGTTCTCCTAATTGATCTTCCTGTTTGCACTCTTGCCCCCACTAAAGTCTGTTCTTGACATTGCAGCCAGGGTGATCCTTCAGAATACAGAATATCACTGTTCTGCTCAAAACCCTCCAGGTTTCCCGTTTTAGTCAGAACAAAAGCCAGATGGTCCATAGGGTGTTCTACAATTGAGCCCCATTTCCCTCTGTTTCTGGCTTCATTGCCTATTACTCTTCCCTCTTGTTCACTCTGCTGTGGCCACACTGGCTGCCTTGTTGTTCTTTGAGTATGCCAGGCATACCGTCATAGGACGGACTTTGCACTGGAAGGCTTTCGGTGCCCTTTCCCTAGGTAGCTCGTTGACTTACTCCTCCAGTCTTACAAGTCTTTTTCCATGTGAAGTTGACCCAAACCATCCTGTTTTATATGGCTCTTTTGATTCTCTTTTCTCTGCTGTCCCCCACGCCAACACCTGCAGCATTTATCTAACATAACATATACTTTTACCTTAATTAAATCTGTTTCTACCCATTAGGATGTAAACTCTTTGAGGTCAGGGATTTTAACTTTTTATTCACTGACTTAACCTCACTGTCTAGAATAGCCCTACTTTAGTGGCAGCCCCAGAATTTGATGTAGGAGGAAGCAGTTTGGCTGAAAGGAGGTGGGAGCAGGGGCTGGGGGACTTCTCTTGATGTCTGAACTAACCAAATTTAATTGTTTTAAACTTGGAATATTATGTTACTTGAGGAAAGGGCTGGTGGGTAAGGGGGGTTGGGAGTGGGCAGAGGTCCAAAGCCTCTCTAAGCCACTCTGATGCTTCTGAATGGAGACAGGGACACCAGAAAGAAATGAAAGTATGTAACGTACCCAACAAAACATGCACTGTTCAGAGTTCAAGAGTTATTTAAAAATAACAAAATCAACATTCAAACAGCTTCCCAAAAGGGGAACAGCCCAAAGGTTATATCTTTCCTAGAAACAGTCTGTGTATACAGAGTGCATTAAAATGGCTTTATCCTATGGGTGCTACGTGGCTACTTCCTTCTTTTCACTTCACTACTCATCATAAACTTCTTTCCATTATCGGCACTTACAGACTTATATTAACCTGCTTAGTACCCTGTTGTATGGATTATTAATGTACCAGAACTTACATGCTTCTCCATTGCTGGATATTCTACATCTTTGCTAGTGTGAACAATGTTGTGTTAAATAGCTATATGTTAGAGCATATGTATGGAAAAAGAGTCAAAGGGTAAGTATGCTTATAATAAAAACAGTTTTGCTAAAATGGCTTTTTAAAAGCCAGTACAATGCTTTGTATGTTTTTTCTGTATTTCCCCAGTATCAGTATTGCTGATTTTTTATTAGTAGCAAATCATTAGATTTAATTTGTGTTTCCCTGGTAAATAAGCTGTTGCATATTTTTTATTGGTATGGTTTTGACAACTTGAATTGCATCCTTTTCCATTTTCTATTGGTTTATTGTCATTGATATGTAAGAGGGATGTTTTGTTTCTGTTTTTTACTGCTCATGTCATGTTACAAATAACCTTTTGACAGACTTTTTTATTTAACTTTTTAAAAATAGCTGGTCAGGAAAAATTGTGAAAGACTTTAAAATGAGCAAAAGAGATGACTGAGTGTTTTTACAATGGAATGTTGGCCATAGTCTAATGGGCCCTTTGTGAATTATCTGCTTCTTTGACTCTTTGACTAGGCTGTTCTACAACTTTGTAGAGGTAAAAGTTGACTTGTAGAGGGTGGGCAACGGTGGCTCAGTGGCAGTGTTCTTTCCTGCCGTGCAGGCAGGAGACCCAGGTTTGATTCCCGGAGCCTGCCCATGCCAAAAAAAAAAAAAAAAAAATTGACTTGTAGAAAACTGGTAATAATTCATGTTTCTTTTTCATGATAATGCGAATAAATTCTGTTACTTAGAGGATATAAGTCACATCCTTATTTGTACTACTTTAACCTCTTATTGATTCTCTCATTAATGTGTTTAATCTTTGACACATGCTCATTTTAAATAAATAGTCTTTGGAAAACTGGATATCCATAACCAAAAGATGAAAAAGGACTCTTATCTCACACCCTATTCAAAAACTAACTCAAAATGGATCAAAGACCTAAGTGTAAGAACCAATATCATAAAACTCTCAGAAGAAAATGTAGGGAAACATCGTCAAGATCTAGAGGTGGACGGTAGTATTTTAGACTTTACACCCAAAGCACAAGCAACAAAAGAAAAAACAGGCAAATGGAAACTCCTCAAAATTGAATACTTCAGTGCTTCAAAATCGAATACTTCGGTGCTTCAAAGGATTTTGTCCAAAGGGTGAAAAGGCACCTGATTCACTGGGAGAAAATATTTGGAAACCACGGATCTGGTAAAGATTTGATACCCAGAATATATTAAGAAATCTTACAACTCAATAAAATACCAACAACCCAATTAAAAAATGGGCAAAGGGCATGAATAGATATTTCTCCGAAGAGGAAATACAGAAGGCTAGGAGGCACATGAAAAGATGTTCAGCTTCACTAGCTATTAGGGAAATGCAAATCAAAACCACAATGAGATATCATCTCATACTACTAGAATGGCCTCTTTTAAACAAACAGGAACTACAAGTATTGAAATGGACGAGAAGAAATAGGAACACTTATTCACTGCTAGTGGGAATGCAGAGTGGTGCAGCCGCTGTGGAGGATGATTTCACAGTTCCTCAGGAAGCTAAGTGTAGAGTTGCCTTACAACTCAGCAGTCCTGCTACTCAGGATATACCCAGAAGATCTGAAAGCAGGAACATGAACAGACATTTACACACTGATGTTCATAGCGGCATTATTTACAATTGCCAAAAGATGGAAACAACCCATGTGTCCATCATCTGATGAATGGATAAACAAAATGTGGTATATACATATAATGGAATATTACTCAGCTGCAAGAAGGAATGAAGTCTTGAAGCATGCGACACCATAGATGAACCTTGAAGACATTATGTTAAGTGAAATAAGTCAGACACAAAAGAACACGTATTTTATGATTTCACTGATGTGAACTAATTATCATATGTAATTCAAAGACTCAAAATATAGCATATAGGTTACCAGGATAAAGAATGAGGCTAAAGAATGGGGAACAGTTGCTTAATTTGTACAGAATGTTTAACTAGGGTGAACTTAAGTGTTTGAAAATGGACAGAGATGACAGTATTGTGAGAAAAATTAACAGTGCTGAGTTGTGGGTGAATGTGGTGGAAGGGGGATGTTTAGAGCCATGTATGTCTCCAGAAGGAAAGTTGGAAGTTAAAACATGAGAATGAGTAACATAAGTAAATCTTGTGGTGAACAATGTCCATAGTTAACTGTACAGACACTAAAAAGTTCAGTCATATATATATATATATATATATATATATATATATTTTTTTTTTTTTTTTTCCATGGGCAGGCACCGGGAAATGAACCTGGGTCTCTGGCATGGCAGGCGAGAATTCTGCTGCTGGGCCACCATTGTATCGCCCAACAATAATATTTTAATACTCTTTCATCAACAGTAACGAATACCATATCGGCACTATGAGTCAGTGATAGGAGGGGATAAGGAGTATGGCAGGATTAGGGTTTTCATTTTTCTTTTTATTTCTTTTCTGGAGAAATGAAAATATTCTAAATTTGATCATGGGGCTTATGTGATGATACTATGGACCAGTAATTGCATATTTTGAGTGGTTTCTATGCTTTGTGAATAAATCTCAATAAAATTGCATTGAAAAGAAGTCAGATTATCTTAAAGAATCCCTTTCAATAAACTGCTTAGATGCCATTTTATTCCTATACTTAAAGATTGATATTAAGTATAATCTTAATAGCTAAATGACCAAAGCCGTTTGAAAATAAAATCCAACCGTAATTTACAGCAAGTTTAGAACATTTTATAACATTTCTACCAGGATCACATTTTCCCTCCTCATTCCCTAGTAAGCTCCTCCTCAGTTGTTCTGGCTCGGATCAACTCCCCTGCAGTCTCCTCCCTGACTGTTTGCCAGATGCAGCATGCCGTCACTGTCAGCACTGTTTGCACACTTATCTCCCAACCAGATTATAAGCCACTCAAAAATCAGAGAAAGCCTGCCTTTAATTTTCTGATCTTCAGGACACCTAGCATCTAGTGGGTACACAAATTAATAAATAGCACATATGACTCATAATCTATTAAGCAGTTAGTTTTATCTAAGGCAAAAAACTTGGAAGTTTTCAGTCTTCGTGTGAAATTCATCAAATATCCTCTAAACATATGTTTGTTCCCATTTTCTTCTAAGGATTAGTCTAACAAGGCAATTAATTAGCTAAGTTTCTCTTTCTAACCTCTTTTTTTCAGAATTACATTTATTTCATCAAAATATCCTTATGCATTTACAAGTGGAACTTAATTCCCAAGAAGAGCACTGAACATTTTATTCTTTTTTTTTCATGAGAGTTTTCCAGCTAAAGCCAGAAAACCTGCTAGACAAATTCTAAAAGAGCCGCAACACTGAACATTTTATTCTTAATGATATCAAAACAAATCATTCTTTCATTTCCCAGAGCCTGCCCATCCAAAAAAACAAAAACAAAACAAAACAAAAAAGTTAAATCATTCTAATACTAGAGCAGGTAAAAATAAAGGAACATATTTTTGTACTTAAATATCAGTTTTAAGAATGTAACAATGAATTTGAGACTCTGAACTCCCACTTGAAAGATTTCCAGGAAGAGAAAAATCATGAATCAAATGAAGGCAGATAGCTATTCAAGAGATGTATTTTCGTACTTGTTTTGTTCCAATTTCTGCTACCAGTCTTCCTGCCCTTATCTAAGAGATGAGGTAAAAATTGACCAACAGGCTGGGTCATGCTGACTTCAGAGGAGTCGCCAACGCATCATACTGGGGTGCTGCCATGGATAAGAGCCTGCCAGGATTCATCTGGGCCATAACTAGGTACTTCGTTTCAGGAGTGAATCGGACTGAAGACTGTCCCTCTTCTGTGAAAGAGTTAGTCCAGGCTTTTAACCATTGTCCAGTGCCTTTATTGAACACTTGGACTTTATTTCCTTGGTCAGCAACCCACACCTGACCAGCTGAATCAACTGTAATACTGTGAGGTTTGTTGAACTGAGCAAGCCCTGTCTCATTTCCTTCACACAGCCAAAACATTGTGAAATCTTTAGACAGTTTGAGCAATCTTATTCAATCCTCCGTCTCTGTCTGCAATGTAAAGATCTCCTGTGTCCTCTACATAAAATTCTGCAGGATTATCAAATTTAGAAGATTCAAACCAGTGCCTTTTTTGCATGGGGTACCCAGGACTTGAACTGATCACCAAAGGAATTGTATTTTTTAACAGTATGACCACTGGATTCACCTCTGTTTTGGTTGTTAAAGCTACCAGAATGCAATGTCCTGGAAATGGATTGGTTTTTGCAATGGGCATTTATTAAGTTATAATTTACAGTTCTTAGGCTGTGAAAATATCTAACTCAAGGCAGCAGCAGGACGATAAATAGACTCAGAAGACAGACTTCTGGCCTCCTGGAACCTCTGTCACATGGAAAGGCACATGGCTGGCGTCTGCTGGTCCTTTGCTCCCAAGTTTCATTGCTTTCAGCTCCTGGCTGCTCTCTTTCAGCTTTTGAATTTCATCTCTTGACTTCTGTGTGTCCTTTATCCTCTTATAAAGAACTCCAGTGAGAGGATCAAGACCCACTCTGAATGCAGTGAGTCACATCTCAATTGAAATAACCTAATCAGAAGTTTTACTCAAAATAGGTCTACACCAACAAGAATGGATTAAAAGAACATGGCCTTTTCTGGGGTACATAATAGGTTCAAATCACTACAACTTGCTACATCCGTAATCCGGACAGATTGCTCATGTAGTGTGCTGCCGGCAAACATGCCACAAGGTGTGTCAGCTGTGAACACTAATACCTTTGGGATGCTATCCCCTCTGTGCTCCACCTAAACTAGTCCACTGAGGGGGTTGACGGCAACACTAAATGTGGTTCCTGTAAAGTACCCTGAATTCTTAGGCCAACCCACATCCAACCAGTAGTGTTTTCAGTTCTCCAGGGACTATGAAAAGCAAAATTTCTTAAAATCAGAGAGCTGTAAAACCACAAGTGCGAGGCCAGGTGGGTGAAGAAGAGTCTGGAGCTGGCCAGGGCAACACAAGGAGCCTCAGGCTGCCCCGCCAGGGGTGTAGGGCTCAAGAACTGGAAGAGAGCACAGCCAGTGAGAGGAGACCAGGCCCCGCCCCCTCACCCAGTATACTTTGAAGTTTTTAATTCCTTTAGTTCTTTAATATTTTAAGTATAGATGCTATAATTTTAAGTAACCTACTTTTGATTGATGTTTGAAAACTTCCTATAAGCACATGCCGGTAGTGTTTTGTAAAGAGTGAAATATTCTCAATTTGATTTATTTTTGTTTTATACCTGTAGACACGCTCTGTGCAGTTCTAGAAAGAGACACACTTAGTATTCGAGAAAGTCGACTTTTTGGAGCTGTTGTACGCTGGGCAGAAGCAGAATGTCAGAGACAACAATTGCCTGTGACTTTTGAAAACAAACAGAAAGTTCTGGGAAAAGCACTTTCCTTAATTCGGTTCCCACTGATGACAATTGAGGAGTTTGCAGCAGGTAAGGCTCTAACTTGACCAAAATTTATTTGAAACTATTTTAATGGGCACGTCAGTCAGTCAGTCTCTCTATGCAGAAAGGAAAAGAAGCTGTTACTTCTTCTGGTCATATCATATATCTATATGTGTGTGTGTATGTTTAATTTCATTTAATTCTCATTAAATCCCTTCATGATAATACTATCTGCATTTTATAGGTGAAAGTATCTTCCTCAAGGTTCTGACACTTCTTTTTGACCCTTAAGATTAATGCTTCTGATTAAAATCAGGCAGGGTTTTGAATCTCGGTTCCACTCCTTGCCAGTTATGATCAGTTCTTATCACTTGTGTTGGTATTGAGTATTATATGCTTTCAAATCACGGTGGGCTTGATTTAAAAGGAAAAAAAAAATCTCATGATTGTTTTGAATTATTTTTGCATACTAATAAAAACAATGTGTATTTAAATGGCTTTTCCATTATGCTTATTGGCCATTTGTATTTGTTTATAACATTATTAGTATCTTTTGTTGTTCTGTCAGTATTCAATTTTTTCTGACTGATTTATTATATATTTATCATAAATTCAAGTTTTTCTTAGTTATGTATGTTCCAGTTTTTGTTTCTGATAGAGTTGATGTTTTTCTTTTTCTAAATTTTGTTTTCGAAGCATAGCATCCGTATAATAAAGTGAGCAAATCAAGGGAATATATCTGTTTGACCACACTTATGTCAATTTACAATATATTACCAGCACCCCAGAAGTCTCCTGCATGCCTGTCCCAGTTATTATCACCTTCCCAGATAGAAAGGTGATTATTTGCTTGCTTTTCTAAGTTAGCTTTGTCTGTTTTGGAACTTTATATAAATGAAATCATACATACCGTATTTTTTTTTTTTTTTTGGTGTTGCGTTACTTTCTCAACATTAAGTCTGTTAGTTTGTCCATGTGGCTGTTTGTACAGTAGCTCTTTCTCTTTCATTGCTATATGATGTTCTTTAGTGTGAATGTGTCATAGTTTCTTTATCCATTTTACTCTTATTGGACATTTGGGTTATTTCTGTTTTAGGACCCTTAAGAACATTCTTGTACATGTCATTTATGGTACATGTGTAAATATTTCTGTGGGTATATAGGAGTAGTTTTGCTAAGTCATAAAGCATTTATTTATTTAGTTTTAATAGATCCTGCCAGTTTTCCGAAGTGACTGTAGCAATTCACACTCAATAGGAATGTATTGTTTCTTGATATTGTCAAGTTTTATAGTTTTAGCTAGTTATTTGGATAGGTGTGAAAATATATCTTGTTTTGGTTTTAATTTTGTTTCTGTGATGATTAATGGTACTGAACATGCCAGTATATGGATATCCTCATTTCTGAGATGCCTGTTCAAGTTCTTTGCTCAATTTCTAATTGATTTTCTAATTGATTCAATTTGTTTATTGATTTGTTAGAGTTTTTATATATTCTAGATACAGATCTTTTGCTGTATAGATGTTTTGTTAGTATTATCTCCCAGTCTGTGGATTGCCTTTTTTGGAGGTAGTGGAGGGGGTGGGGAATAGCTTTTCTATTTTTATTTTTTTGTTTTTTTTTTAATTTATTTTTTATTATCAAACCAAAACAATGTACAAGCATGAACATCCTTAACATACAAATGTTCCATGCGTGGTATACAATCAGTCGCTCACAGTATCATCACACAGTAGTATATTCATCATCATGATCATTTTTTAGAACATTTGCATCACTCCAGAAAAAGATATAAAAGGAAAAAACTCATACATACCATACCCCTTACCCCTCCCTCTCACTGACCACTAGTATTTCCATCTACTCAATAGATTTTAACCTTTGTTCCCCCTATTTTTTTTCTATACCCCTTACCACTCCCTGTCGTTGTTCACTAGTATTTCAATCTACTCAATTTATTTTAACATTTGTTCCCCCTATTATTTATTTTTAATCCATATTTTTTTACTCATCTGTCAATATTGTAGATAAAAGGAGCATCAGACACAAGGTTTTCACACTCACATAGTCACACTGCGAAAGCTCTATCATTATACATTCATCTTCAAGAAGCAAGGCTACTGAAACACAGCCCTACGGTTTCAGACACTTCCCTCTAGCCTCTCAAATACACCTTAAACTAAAAAGGGGATATCTATAAAGTGCATAAGAATTACCTCCAGAATAACCTCTCGACTCTGTTTGAAATCTCTCAGCCACTGGGATACTTTATTTTGTCTCATTTCTCTCTTCCCTCTTTCGGTCGAGAAGGTTTTCCCCGTCCGTTGATGCTGAGTCCCACTCATTCTAGGATTTCTGTTGCATGTTGCCAGGGAGGTTTACACTCCTAGGAGTCATGTCCCATGTAAAGAGGTGGAGGGTAGTGAGTTTGCTTGCCGTGTTGGCTGAGAGAGAGATAGGCCACATCTGAGCAACAGAAGAGGTTCTCTGGGGGTGACTCTTAGGCGTAATTTTAAGTAGGCTTAGTCTAACCTTTGCGGGGATAATTTTCATATGAACAAACCCCAAGATTGAGGGCTCAGCCTATTGACTTAGTTGTCCCCACTGCTTGTGAGAATATCAGGAATTCTCCAAATGGGGAAATTGAATTTTCACCCTTTCTCACCGTTCCCCCAAAGGGGACTTTGCAAATACTTTTTTGTTCACTGTTCAAATCAGTTGTCTATTTCTCCTTCTGGTTTCATTTGTGCCCCCAGCCCTCCTCTCTTTATCATTCTCACATTCAGCTTCATTGAGTATACTATAATTATTGTACTACAATTAGGTAGTATTGTGCTATCCATTTCTGAATTTTTACAATCAATCCTATTGCACAATCTGTGTTCCTTCAGCTCCAATTACCCAAAATATACCCTATTTCTATCTCCTGTTGGCCTCTGTTCTTTTTTTTTTTTAAACTTTTTATTAATTAAAAAACTTAACAAAAGAACATTAATATATCATTCCATTCTACATATACAATCAGTAATTCTTAATATTATCATATAGTTGCATATTCATCTTTTTTAGAACATTTGCATCGATTTAGAGAAAGAAATAAAAAGACATCAGAAAAAGAAATAAAACGATAATAGAGAAAAAAAGATTATACATACCATACCGCTTACCCCTTGCTTTCATTTATCACTAGCATTTCAAACTAAATTTATTTTTTCATTTGTTCCCCCTATTATTTATTTTTATTCCATATGTTCTACTCTTTTGTTGATATAGTAGCTGAAAGGAGCATCAGACACAAGGTTTCCACATTCGCAGAGTCTCATTGTGAAAGCTATATCATTGTTCAGTCATCATCAAGAAA